>JAIPMN010002421.1:52588-80009 GCA_020650975.1 Apostichopus californicus
TTGAAAGGGTGTGACAGTAAAGAATATCCCACTGCGTATTTTACTGTGGGGGAGGGGGGGGATATTCTACACTAGTGGAAGCTCATACCACGACTTTGGACTGGTTCACATTCCAGAACAAGAATTGGTTTAATCTAGAATTTATTGATCAAGACTGTCAACAAGTCAATCAGGCACATTTTATAATTTCCTCTCTAAAGCAGAATTGTCTAAAATTATGATTCGATCTTCAGTATTAATATTATGGGATATTCCAACGTGAAATATATACCGAAGGGAAAAACAAATATTCTCCATTGTTACAATAATATGTAGTTGAAACCCAGATCTCACTTTTATATTCCAAACTCTTGATTTAGTTGTTTGGATATAAACTATTTCAACAGATAAATCTTTCCATATTCCAGGAAATGGATGCTGGTACTATAGTATAGGTTAGCTGTGATGTCATTTTAATGACTGACATTATTCCAAAGCTTTTCAGTTCTATTCTAATATTATTGACGATCTTTCCTTCACATTTGATAACATTGAAAATGTTCTCATGTGTTAATATTCTCTTTGAACATTCAGAATTATTAATATAAATTATTACACATAATATCATGAAAGTTATCTTCCCCACTGGATCAAAGATTTGTATATGAAAGGCTTTTTCAGCTTAGTTGCCATGACGACGACATCACTAAACTCCTCTGTCGTCAGATGCATTAATAAAATTTCACTTATAATCCATGAGACAAAATGCTAGAATGTCATTTTTGACCTACAGTACTGCAAAAGAAAGCCGAATAATTTCTCCGAATTTTGTTTAAACCGTGGACTTTGGTCACGAGAATATCCCTGGTAACCAGCTACCCTGTAGCTTTTATTGGTATAACATTACACACGTTTGCCGAGCAGGTTTATAGTCTGTAGAAAAGATTTTTGGGAATTGACGTAAACCATCTCCATGACTATCTTAATGGCCCATTGAGATCAGAACTGTGATTAATAATTTGTAAACCAGTTCGCAGGTTGATGATTGTCGTGATGACACTAAACGTACGAATATCGGAGAATGTCATCAAAATTAATCAACATTTGACTGACTTTGATGAGGAGACTATATAAAGCTGAGATGTGCCACTGGTATATATTAATTGTGTGTAATTTTGAATCTTTGAGGAAGAAACTAGATCCTCATGTACCAACATCAATGATGATTAATCATTCCATACAGACAACCATAAAATTGTCTTGAATATTATATTGAGATTTTCACGGTGAACTTTCAAACATTTCAAGAAGAGGAAAACTTGTAGTCCTTGATTGAACAAATGAAGTTCTGCACAACCAGTCAAATTAGGGAAGGGGAGGAGGAAAGGGGATGGGTATGGAAAAGCCCCCCCTCTTGTCCACTTTTATTTGAGAAAATGTGACAGAATTTGAAAATATTTAGTTCACTTTTTTCAATCTAAAAGAAGAGGAAACGTGTCACCAGGACTGGGGAATAGGGGGAGAGGAGTTAGGAGACATGGGGGAAGGGAGTAGGATGGATTGAGCATAGGCAGTGCATTTACTGCATTAAACTATTACATGATACATGTAAATATATATGTTAATCTGACATTATATGAATGCAATTGGTATTTAGTGGATCTTTAATGTGAAAGACTGGATTCTCTCCTCTATTTCCCAAAAATATGTTACAGAGACTAAGAACGTTGTTTAAGTTAGTGATCTTTTATCACTTTCTTTTAGGATTTACTGGATTTAAGATACACAGTAGAAGCATATTAAGATGATCAGCAAAGCTTAATGGCACTCTACCACCAAACGGTTCCTAGCTTATTTTGTATTGTGTGGATGATATTGCACTTAGTGGTTTCAACTTTACCACATGCGCAAACTTTAATGGTGGTTGCATAAATGGGGGTACAGTGCTTACCCCATGAATTACACAGCAAATTGGTATATAAAAACATGTTGCATGCTAATATAAATGTGAGTTTGGTGCTACTGTAATAGAAAAGCCATGCAAAAAGTGAAGGAAATACATTAACATCCCATATACCCACCCCCCCCCCTGACCTTCCCCCATACATCATTGTTTATTTTACTCACAATTATTTTTACTCAAAATTCTCCAAGAATTACCCAGAATTCTCAGAGAACAGCAGCAGTTTTTATGTCATAAGGAGTCATAAAGAAATAGCAAAATTTGACAAAATAACTTTCAAAATATTTATTCACATTTCAGTTTCCTTTGCAGGAATGGACAATGACAGCACTTGTGTTGATAATGGCAGTGTGTTCCACAAATGCTCTGCTTTTTAAATATACAGTTTTTTTTAAGAATTAAATTACTTCCATTTAATATGAAGAATAAATCAACTTTCCTTTGTAATACATACTGTATTTCCTCAAATGCAAGTCATGTACAGTTAAGTACATAAATCCATGGAAATGTTAAATCACTGGCAGTCACAAAATACAAAAATGTCATTTTTGGTTTATACTCTCAAAAATGACTTTTTTTCTTTCTTAAATGAATTACTATGATCCTCACACAATACAGTATTAATAAGGGACGAAACATGTCCAAATCGTTGAGAAAAAATTGGTATGACTTTGCCCTACCCCCACCCGCTCCCCATTACTGTACTTGAATGTGGTTTTCGACCTTTGTATGTTTAAACGTTTTCTTCAAAACTTAGATAAATATTGCAACTGTGGTATCGTGTAAAACAATTAAGAAACCCTCCTTTTCCCTCAAATTGTCACTTTATATGAATCGGTTATACAGTACATACACAGACCAGGCTGACATGTGTACTGTAGGCCTTGTTAAGTACAAACAGTTTTCCATTAGTTATTTATTTTATATTACACAAAAGTATACATGGTACAGCACCGTGTACAGTATGCAAGTAACATTTTTCTTGTCCTTTTCTTTTTTCTACTTTTGTTTTTTTCATTTACTGTTAGCCACTGCTCACCCAGTTTGCAAATCATGTATTTCCAAGAAGAACCTAAGCATGTCACTTCAGGAAGCTGAATGTTTCAAATCTCAGTTTCATTACGGGCACAATTTCAGTTTCCCTCATAGTCAGTTGTTAGAAAAACAATATATCGATATAATCCTTTCTCAAAGCAGTTACAGTGCGAAATCAATGATGACTTTACGGATAAGGGCAATTCTGTTTCTGACACTGAATATTGAGCTCTACAGGAAAAAAAATTTCCTTTGCTAAGCTGGCCCCGCTAGCGTTGTAAACGTGTATTATTCCTGAAAATGATATGCATACAGTGTATCCATGGACACTTCAATGCTGATTGGCCTCTGGGAATGGAAAACTGAGATTTGGAACATTTCAGCCTCCTCATGCAGCAGAAGGAAAGGAAAATATTATAACCGCATGAATACTGTATGTGAGCATTAGCATTTGTTAGGGTATAAGTACAATTGTAAATAGAACCATACAAATAGAACTGTATGAAGGCTCTATTTTGCAAGGGTGAAAATATTTATAGGTCATCATTTAGTGGCCCTCCAAATTTTACAATGCTAACAGTTGCTACAAGTCTTTTAAAATGTACCTTCATATGAGCTTGCATGCCCAAATTACTATTTTTTTCCCTACCATGCAGCCACTGAAGATTATTAAAATTGAAATGAAGATTATTAAAATTGAAACATCGCTGGGGAATATGACATTTAGAGTGGGCAAATTTATGTTGACATTTGAAAATGGGTGACCAATACCGGACTTTCTAGCAAATTTGGACACAATACAGAGAATCTTGCATTGAATCTTGGATTAAATTACCAATATCCTTAATGCTCGGGCAATAGTGCAAATAACAAAGCAAAGTAATACATGGCAAGCTTAAAACTTTCAAATAAAAAAAAATAAAAAAATTGATGATTTACTAAAATAACGCTGTCTGGAATGTAAATGAGGTATTGACAGCTAGTTCTTTTTATAAGGCACACCGAAAATTCAAAAGTGATTTGGAAGACAAATTAAAAAAAATAATAATAATCATTTTGTAGGAAAAAACAAAATTGTGAATTTACACAAACAGTCCATGCAGGAAGCATTCATCAAAAATTCGAAATAAACTGAAACTGCTAAACTTGGAAATAGTTTTTGCCCTAATATGGGCAAAACCATGGAAGCCTTTTGGTGTTATCGGCAGATTACCAAGGCAACTACACTCTGCAAAACCTCTGCAACCTGGGCCACATACTTAAAACATTACATTTGTCTAATAATTGTAGCAGAAAATGCAGTATGCTGAGATGATGATGCCACACCTTTATAATAATTCTACAAACATATCTTCCTTCCTTGTTACTACCCGCTTCCTTCACATCGTACCCCATGTAATATTTTCCTACAAAGTCCAGGTGAACCAGACTCAATCACCATCATATTCCTTCTACTTGAGAATTCATACAAAAATTCTGTTTCATTTTCTACATGTATACCAATCCTTAAAAGCCACACCAGTGTTATTTCATTTTTTTTATTTTTTTTTAAATTTATACTGTTTGAAGTCCTTCTCAACTTGCATCATGACGGAACCATGGAACCCTGATGGACCTCGAAACCCAACGTAAGAAATTTTGTTAGTTTCTTGGAAGTGCTTCTTCTTCAAGAACAGCTACATCATTAATACAGTGAAGTTGTATAATTTACTAAGTCTCCATTAAGGAAACAGGTACAGCACTAATTGCCATTTTACTAATTAATGAGCTAGAACAAAATGAGACACAATACTGCGATCTATAGAGCAATTCTTATTCTCCTCCATCTGTGTGGTATATTCCTCCTTAATCGCTATTTTTTATTTATTTTATTTTTTTGTCCGTCCCCTCACACACCCTCTTTATCCAAAATGTCATTAAGTTTTTCAAGCAAATATCATATGGTCAAAGATACTCATCATTAAACTGACACAGAAAACATCTTGAGTAAAACAATAAAATAAAATTATATGTTTCTTTTCAGATAAATTATTCGTCTATGGGTATTTTTTATACGTAAACTCTTTCATAGGTATACAAAAATAAATATATTTAATGTCTCTATTTTTCTTTAGATGCAATATAGGTATTGCTGAACATTTGCACAAAATTTGTGGTGCATCGAAATTATACTCGAAAGTAATTTCAAGCACTGAAAGTAGGTGATGTAGGTTTTACTGTTGTTTACCAAACAACTGGTCAATATAGAATATTTGAACTAAAATAAGTTTCTTTTCTGGTTAAGACTAATGCCACATGTATGCGAGATTCCAAATAGGCATTCAAATGTAATCTTGATAAAAATAATAGTAATAAAGATAAAAATAAAAATAATAATATTAATCTTCCAAAGAGTTGTTTTATAGACTACCATTATGGTAAGTTGGCAAAATAAAATAGTATATATCACATCTTAGCAACGGCTGACAGATTGAAAAGAAAGACTTCTTTATATTTTGAACAGCTACTGTAAAGTGCATATAAAAATGAATCTAACACAGCATAGTACAAAAACCAGGTTCACAGAAGAAAAAAGAAAGAAAAAAAAAATTCAGTTTTAGCACCAACGTCAAAAAAGAAAAGTGGTAGTGTTCCCCAATTTTTTTGTTTGCATTCATCAGCTAAAAAGCAGCACTGACAGACAGATTAACACACACAGTGAGACAGCTCTTCAACAAATACTGACAAAATATGTGTTTATAGCAGGCCCTGGTTCAAAGGACACAGTGCTGACATAATACGTAAATTTGCAGTAGGCACTTTTTTTAGATTTTAGAATATAAGACGGTCAGATCAAACAAATTGGTCTAGAACAGAGGCCCATCTTTGCTTTCTTTCACATAAAGTTGTTGGTTATGTTTATGTTGTTGCTTTTTTATTAGTTCATCACTTTGCTGCCTTTAATAACACACAAAGCTACTCTTTCAAAAAGGATGAAAAGAAATATTGACAATGTTGACTTCCCAAGAATATTTGAAATCAGAAGATATCTATCAACCTTTAAACTATAGTGTATGGAAGCAACACATCTTGACAGCTGCATTCAAATTGATTGCAAAAACATGTTTGTTTGTTTTTAAAAGAGAGAAAAAAATAATAAAAACTAGAATCCACTGTAACCAACTTTTATGGAAAGAGGGAACTTTTAGAAGAGGGAAAAGTATTAAAATCCCACTGAAACCAACTTTTATGGAAAGAAACAAAGTGTGCAGAAATTTGCTTAAACGTACGAGCAATTTTGCTGAAAACTGTTAAACAGTTGACTCGTGCAAACAAAATAATGATTTGAAACAAGAAACATTGGTGAGAAATGGTTACAATTTTTTGGTGAAAACCCTGTGCTAAGTGATATTGACTAATTAAATTGTATATGCAGTTTATATATTACCTGGTCAGTTTAATACCCAAACCACTTTGGTAAAATATACTTAATTCTGTCACCATCAAAGGAAGGAATTACTTTACCAGGAAGGAAAGGTCACTACCAAATTCCTTAAAAAAAATGTTTTGATAAGTTTGCATGTGCCCAGCGAAATCAAACGTTGTGAATTTGAGACCAAGTTTATTTCCAACTTTGCCACTACACAGTACATTTGAATGACTTGTAAACAAAAATAAGCCTCTTTTTAGGTGTATACACCGTGTACCCCAATAACACACATCTCTAAATGAAATGACAGCAGGATTTGGAATGAACATTCAGTGAAGCAAATCGTGTCAGATATGACCACACAGATAACGCCAAATTCATTTCTGTGATATTTATACGTTTTCATATGATGTTTGCAATGGTGTGTGGGGTGATAACATGCATGATCTGTTTACAGAGTTGCTATTACTGTACATACTGTCGGTGAGCGTAAACAAATAGCATAATTAACGTTATATTTCAGATAACACAGCATATTTTCAGTTGCAGAACAAGCACTAATGTCGTTTTACTTTGCTACATCTTGCTTACAATCACAGAGAGGCAACAATGTTACACATAGATCAGCAAAAGGGATATGGACAAAAAAAAGATTTTTTTTTTTTTTATACAGAAAGACAATGCAACCACCTTGCAAAACCAGAAACCTTGTACTACATAGAGACCAATGTTTGCTGGTTTGATTTTAGGTGGCATTGCACGAGCCAAATCTTGGCATTATCCATCACACTTGAAAGAGACTTATTTCATCAACATTTTACAGCACTTTTCTTTAAGGCAACAAAAAAAAAAAAAAATGGAGAAATGAAAGACCTGTTTGCTTTAGAGTAACCCCCCATTTGAAGACAAAGTGATAAGGCAGTCGGTGGAAGACGAAAGCAAGAGACAAAGCTGTGGGCGATAGCGGAAGACAGACGAGCAAACATAGACTGAGCCGTGACACCACAAGGATTAAAAGACAAGGATTAAAAGATGTAGATGAAGGGCTTGCAAAGAAACTTTAGTAGGAACTCCACTGCACCTGTGCATTGTGCTGGCTCTTCAAGACGGAAATGTCCGACAGGTGACTCTCGTTCATTCGAGCCTCACGTAGGGCAAACTCTTGGTGAAGGTCTCGTCTCAATCTGGCGATGGCTTCGGCGTGCCGTTTTTCAATCTCGGATCTGAGATTCTCCAGATGAGATGTCCGACCCTGGATGACGTCATCCTGGACCTTGGAGAGTTGTTCAGAGTATTGCTTCTCCAGTAACATCTCCTGGTGTCGGAGTTTAAGCTGATGTTCTCGGTATCCGACCTCCCATCTCCTCAGGAGTAGGTCCTTCTGTTTCAACTCGTTCTGTAGCTGACATTTTTCTTTCAAGAGATGGTTCTCTCTCTGCGTTAATTGCACTTCTAGGTCATGAAGATCGCCTTCCATGTTCCTCTTTTGCTTGGAGAGTTCCTGCTCTAGGCGATCTTTCTCCAAGAGTAGTTCTTCTAATCTTTGTTTATCGCTGAGTTGTCGCTGAAGTTCTTCCCTCTCGGTGACCAACCTTCTGTGGATTTCATCCTGCTCGGCTACCTTCTCCAAGAGTAGATCCTTCTCTTTTCTCAGCATTTCCTCCCTAGCGACACTCTCATCCAGACGGCCTGCTAGATCGACTCCATTTCCAGCGAGGTCTTCCTCATCCAAAGCACCATCGAACCCACTAGAAGAGACATCTGGGGAATTCACAAACCTACTCTTGATATCTTGCAGTTCCCGAAGGAGTTCCTCATTCTCGTCTGCCTGCCGAGAACTAGCTTCCTGTAAGACACTTATCTGCAGATTTTTCTCTGTCAGTATCTCTTTCTCTCGTTGCTCCTTTTGGTCCAGGAGTTCATTCAGTCTTTGGACCTCATCGCCTGCATTCTCTCGTCTTCTGTCTTTGCTAGAGCTCATCTCTCCCTCCAAAGCCTCTTTGAAAAGATTCTGTTCCTTTGAAATTACTTCCTTAGTTTCCTCCAACTCTTCTTTCAAACTCTGTATTTCACTGGTCAGGATCTGCTTGTCCTCTTGGTTGGCAGTTGATCTATTTCTGCTATCCATCAATTGGTTCTCAAGTTCATCTCTCTGCAGTTGTAAAGATTCATTGCTCACTAATGCCTCCTCTAAGCGCTCCTTTGTTTCCGCCAACTCGTTTTGCAGGAGCAGACTTTCCTTCTCTCTTTCATTCAAAACTTCCTTCAAGCCAGTTGCTTCCCGCATCAATTGTTCTTGTTCTAAACGAGCGTCATTCCTCTCCCCGGTTACCGTTTCAGCATGTTCCTCCATCTTGGATAACTCTTCTTCCTTGAATTTGGATTCTTCCTTTAACTGTTCCACCTCTAACCACAATTTTTCAAACTCTTTATCGACGTCACTAGCAGAAGGTTCTTCTGGAAGAGTTAGCATCGTTGTCTCGCCACTGACCTGCACTGCTGATAAGACTTCTTCTTGAGCATGAGGAGGCTGCTCAACATCCTCCTCTTCCTCCTCCTCCTTCTTCCTATTATCTTCTTCAATTGATGTGTCAACTTCATCAGCAGGACTACTGACCTCTTTTTCCATCATCTTGTCACTGTTTTCTTCAAACATTTTCCTCTGAGCATTCATCTGAGCCTCCAACACGATCCTCATGCTTTGTGATTCTCTCAATGCAGCCTCGGTCTCCACAAGTCTACGATCATACTCTTTCTTCTCCCTGATACTCTCTTTCTCAATGTACTCCAGCTTCTCTTTCAACATCTCAACTTCATCCCAAGTATCTGGTTTCCTTGTATGGACTTCTCCATCTTTCTCAGTGTCTTCTTCATCATTCTCCTCAACATCTCCATCCTCTTCTCTATTGTCTTCTACTCCAGTGTCTATTGAATCATGGTAATCTTCAATACTCCCTATCATACCCTCTACATCTGTCTCACTAAAGGTCTTCTGTATTATTGCTTCAATTTTATCTTTCTCACTCTCAAATTCCTGTTCTAAGATTCTATTTCTTTCAAGATAAGAATCCCTCTCTCTTTGAACTTTAGCCAAAGCATCCTCCAAGGAATGCTTGTCATCTAACTGTTGCTCGAGACCTTCCACTCTCTCAAGCAATTGTTTTCTCTCTTCCTCAAGATTTGACAGCCCATCCAGCCTATTCTCTAATCCAGTCATTTCTACCCTGACTACACCAATTTCATTTTTCCTTTCAGCAAGAGCTGCTTCTAATCTCCTAGCAGATTCCTGAAGATCACACTCCCTAGTTCTACCCTCTTCACTCGTCACCTTCATTTCCTCGATAACGTTTTCCAACTTTTGAATTTCACTGCCTCTTCCTTCAGATTCATCCCTCCAATTATTTATTTGATTTTCTTTATCACCTATCAAATCTTTCAGAGTGTTTATTTCACACTGAAGGTCCTCTATGGTTTGTTTTAATTTGTCTTTGTCATTGCTTTCAGACCCCTCCCTGTCTCTGCTCTCACCCCCCTCCATGCCATCCATATTAATGCCACCTTCTTCAACTGCTCCTTTACCAACTACCTCTGGATCATCCGCTTCTCTAAGTGACCCATTCTTCATTTCATTTATTTCAGTTTCTAAGACAAGATTTCTGTCATTTATTTCTTGTAGTTTCAAATCTTTTCCTGTGACATCATCTTTCAATCTCTTAACTTCCTCACTCAAATAATCGACTTTCTCTTCACTTTGCTGTTTTTCTCTTTGAAGTATTTCCACACAGCCAGCTTCATTTGCTAATATCTTATTCCTCTCTTCCAGTTCATCAATAGTTTCCTTCAAATTGTCTAATTTTATGTTAAACTCATGGTCCTTTTGATCCAAATCTTTTGCCAAACTTTCCTTCTCTTCTAACAGACCTACATTTTCTCTTTGCAAACTCAAGAGTTCCTTTTGCAAAGCATCAATTTTGCATTCTATTTGAGCTAATTCATTACCCTGACCCCTAAATTCCTCTAACTCTTCTAGTGATACCCTCAGCTGTTCTGTTAGATTACTAACCATATGCTGATGGCTCTGCAACTCATCTTGCATGACTTCCAATCTATCTGAATCACTTCCATCCTCTTTGTTAACCTGATCCTCCAGTTCATGCAACTTGCACCTTAACACCTCCAACTCCTCCTCCAATATTTCAACTTTACCAGCTTTGCCCTGTAGCCTAGCCAGCTCTGAGAGTGTCTCAGCTAATTCTCCTATCTTCGGTGAAGTTTCTGAGGATTCCTTCTCTCTTGCTTCTTCCAGCTCTTTCTTCAACCTGTCAATCTCTACCTCAGATGCTTCTTTCTCCATCAGTAGTTCTAACATTTTCCCTTCAAATTCTTTTTCTTGGGATTCCAATCGATGCTGTAATTCTTCTTTGTCAGTTAACAGCTGATTTCTGTGTTTTGTAATTGACTGAAGTATCTCTTTTGTCTTAACAGTGTCCTTGATCATTTCCAGCTGTGGTTGCATCTCATCCAACTGCTCCACGAAGCCTTGCTTCTCACTTTCAGTTGCAGCCAGCTTGGCAGCATGTATTTCTTTCAACTGCTCCAGCTTCTGCTCTAGTTTCTTTTTGTCTTCATAGGCATCTTCCAGCAACTTCCTCAAAGATTCCACTTCCCTTTTTACTTCCTCATCTTCTTCCTGTGATGTAGAAAAGAGGCCTAACTCTTTAGGTGAGAAAGGTAATTCCACTAGAGTTTCCTTTTCTGACATGACTTGTAAAAGTTCTTCCTCCAGAACTTCTTTCTCATGGTTTGTACTGTCCACTTGAGTGAGGAGAGCATCCCTTGCTTCTGACAGTTCCTGAACTTCAGCTCTCAGACGACTCACATCTGCATGTCCCTCTTGTTCACCCCCTCCAAAAGGACCGGGAGATGCTTCCAGCCACTTGGCGTTCTCTTTTTCTAACTTTTCTTCAAATTCCTTCTCATATTGCATCTGAATCTCACCTTTCACTTTTTGCAGCTCAGTGACAAATTCATGCTGTTTAGTGACAGTGATGTTTTCTAACTTCTGCTCAAACTGAGTCTCTAATTCACGTTTCTCTTTCTTCAATGCTTGCTGATGGTCAATATGTAATTCTCTTCTCACTTGCTGCAACATGCCTTCATGAGCAAAGTTCAAGTCATCGACTCTGTCTTCATATTCGCTCCGGAGTTCTTCTTCGATCTCATTCCTCAGGGCATCTTCATTGACGGTCGCAGCTTCTTTTCCCTCCTCCTTGACTTGCTCCAGCTCTTTCTGTAAGTGAGAATACTCTGTGGAGAGGTCATTAATCTGTGACTGATATGTAGAAACTTGTTCTTCCTTATCAGAAGCAACTATGTTCAATTGGTCTTGAAGGTTGATTCTTACCTGGTTCAGATCTTGGATCTCTTCATCTTTCCTCTGTATCTCTGCTGCCAGAATACCAATTTCTTTGGTGAGATTGCCCCTAAGACTGGATGAGTTGAGTGCCTTCTCTGCCAACTCCTCCACAGCCTCCCCGACTTTCTTCTTCTCCTCTTCAAGGTCAGTCAGACTGGTATTCAGCTCGTCCTGTGTCGATTCCAGTTCCTTCTTAAGCTCATTAATGTGCTCCCCTGTCCTCTTTTGGGCTTGTTCCGCCACAAACTCGATCTCATTTGCATGAGTAGCTTTCAAATCATCAAGTTGTTTCTGATAAGCGGCAGACACATTTGACAGTTTTTGATTGAGGTTGTCAACATTTCCCCTTGCAGTCATGATGGCTTCATCTTTAGCCTTCAGTTTCTCATTAGCTTCTTTTAATTGATTCTCTAATTCAGTCCTCATCAGATTACTGTCACTACTGGCAGCTGCAATCCTCTCCATTTCATCGTACCTCTGTTTCCACAGGTCCACCTCCTGTCTTCGTTTCTCATCTAGTTGCTGTTTCATCATGACAATTTGACTACCATAGCTCTCATCCAACTCTGCCTGTAAATTCATCAGAGTTTGGTCCTTGGTCATAGGAGAGTCTTCTCCAGTGGTTTCTCTCAGCTTCTGTTGGAGGGCTGAAATCTCTCCCATATTCTTTCTTTTGAGGTTCTCCCTGTCCTCGGACAGTTCTATCAACTCCTGAGCTTTCTGAGCGTAGCGCTCAGCTAGCTGCTGCATGGTGGCGTCCTTGTCAGCGACATTCTGCTGTAACGCTGTCACCTGATTTTGGGCCATGCTCAACTCGTCCGCCAAACTGCTCATTTGCTCGCCACTCTGGTTACGCAATGCATCCCCAGTCTGTAGGAGACAAGAAAAAGAATGCAGGTTTTACAAGGGCATGCTCACAATGTAAATACCCACATCTGATAATACAAGGGCTTGGACAAGGGAAGGATTTCCCACAAAGCATTTTATTCTATGGTTTGGTTATCAAAAGACAACCAAAAATGATCAAAATTTCTGTTGGAGCAAGATATCCTACAGTTGTCAGTAAAATCATGTTTTTACAATTCCAAAGGATCTGATATACACAGTTGTTTGTGATTGTAAGTCATAAAAGCTTTAAATATTCTTACTCATACACAAAGACTCTAGACATGGATTTTGTGTTTACAGTAAAAGTCCAAGTAGCACCTTGTGTGCAACTTTATTGATAATATGATACCTTCTGTACTAAATGAAATTTGTTACTTGTCAAGTAAAATACCAATATTCACTTTTTTTTCGCTTTTCTATTTTAATGTTCTGTGCATGCCGAGGCAAATCAGAGTATTATTAACCTCACAGCCTTGATGACATTGTGGTCTAAATAATCCTTTTAAACAATTACAACATTCCTACTGTACAAAGCACTGCAGAAGAAAGACACCTTTTTCAGTTCCTGTAGATATGTCTTATCCTGTTAGACCAACAAATTTTTAAGCATTGCTTTGACACTGTATTACAGCTAATATTTATACCAATTAAGAAGCCCCAACTTAAACCAAGGTGAACAGGATTAAATTCTCTGTTCATCCATTTGATCGCTTTCTTTATCATATGTAAATAGGTGTTATGGATTACCTTAAACTGTTCAAAAACATTTGAACAATCTTTGCGTGATATCAGCAGAGACCATACAATCTTCAGAGACTGATTGAAATAAGGTCACCCTGGAGCATACTACATATGGTTAAATGGATAGGATTTGAGCTACTGTACGTCATACATGGATTCCAAAACGTCCAAGTTAACCAAGATTCTGGTACAATGAGGGGGAATACTTTATCTGTCTATCCAGGCACTTCAAAAGGAACGCCAAAATGAATGTGTCCAGTAACTAAATGCTCTTAAGCATTTTTTTTATTGCAACAAGTTGTGTTATTCATAGCATCGCACAAAGCCAACTCATACGTAGGGAAATTTCAACATAGCAGGAGCAAAACTGCAGCAACGTTAAAGAAGGCTGAGCTAATAGGACCGGTCACTAGTTATCTCTTGAAGATGTAAAGTCTCTGTAAAAAACCTGATGGTTTTGTTGTGACTTACTTCCTTAAGTTGGTCTTGGAGTGTTTGGATATACTGGCTGAGTTGGTTTGTCTGGGCTGTAGCTTCTGCTTGCACTGCATCGCGACTCTGAACCACGGTTTGCATATTCACTGTCAGTTGTTGGATGACTTGATCTCGTTGTAAGAGAGCTTGTTGGAATTCTTGGATCTGTGGAGACAAAAATGGAAATATTTTGATAATTAGTTATTACAAAAGAGACCTTTAGATGAAAGATATTTTATGGAAACAAGATACAGGCACTGATAGAAATTTCAAAGTACAATTTAAAGACTCATTGCACACCATTTGATGAATAATAAGATGTGAATGTTAATGACTGATATATGCAAAAAGAAAGAGCAACTTTGACCACTCAGAAAACAAAATTTAAGTACTGTATTTTCCTGTCACACTTCAAGGTACTTCTACCTACAGTAAAAGCAGTATGAATATCCTATTTCTAGTAAAAAAAAATAAAGGTTCTGAATTGTTTATCTTGTCAGGACTGTACGATTGCTTTGAAGCATTATGGTGCGAGAGAACAGTGTAGAGAGGTACTACTGATAGCATTAAAAAATTCGCCCCAAATGGCTGCACACATCAGGCAGGGCAAGGCCAAGGTACCTTAGTTATAATATCTCTTACATTGAGACGATGTTTAGTCTACTGCTAAATCAACTGTGCAGTGAATACATATATTCAATAGAGGAGGTTCTATAACCCAATTATCCTTCCTTGTTTTAATAGTTGTTTTTTAAAGCTTCATTTAAAAACCTTTTCTTTTTTACATCTGCTTGGGATAACATTCCATCATGCAGATAAGCATTATTGGCAAACATTTCATCCCATTTACTTCCTACAGTCATGAGTTTATTACCTGCCAACTAAGTACCAAAATCTAATGTGATAAAGTTATTGATTTATTTTCCTTGAAGACTAAAACCAAGAAAATTCTTAGAAACTTTGAGTGACTTGGATAATTAGAAAAACAGACACAGCAACTGTTATTGGTGTCAAAAGGTTGACAGAGATGGTTTCCTCAAATTCCTGCCTTTTTTGCCATTAATGGGTTTTTGTGTGATTTGCACTTTGTAATAGAAGATAATTGATATCACAGAAGTATGATACAGAAAAGCCACATCTAGTTATGAATATCCATTTATAAAATACCTAAATAAAATACCTATAAAATCCATTTATAAGATACCATTTATAAAATAAGTCAGTACTATTGATACCAAATATTTTACAACACACAGTACAGCATTATAGTAATTCATTCTTCTTTTCCCTTCTCCTATACAAACCTGCTCTGATCTACGTAGCCTATATCAACTGGTAACATTTTTCCACTAGGCCACCAACTACCATCGTATGGGGGAATCACTTCTTCCTTTCTGAATCCACCATTGCAAAGTCTACAACAAGTTATGTAGTTTGGATGTTCATTACTCCATTCCACTTTTTAGTTAATTTTTTAGTAATAGTTTTCTAACACCATGCTTTTGTTTACATAACCCACTACAAGCACTGCATGTAGGTATCCTTTGCAATTTTCCAAATGGAATAGACTTGTGTGATCTTTCAGTGAGGTTGCCTGCTTCCATATCAGGTCTTTTGATGTGCATTAGAGCGTAATATTAAACTTTATAATAAATAAGCTTGACTAGTGGTGTTCACAGGGGATTTTCTAGATTTGGCTCGTCAGTCAAAGTTGAACTTTCACAAAAGTATCATCCACATTACTTAAAATATGATTACAGGAAGATCTTACCTTGATGTTATATTGTTCTAAGGCAGCCCTGAGTTCAGCTTCTTGTCCTGAAACATTTCCCTGTGGTCAAAGATAAAACAGCTTGATTTAATTTCCAATTATACAGTAAACACTTTTTAAACACATTAAAGGGGACCACAAAAAGACAGGTAAAATACATCATCTTTATTTTTGTGAAGAACTTCTGCTAATTTCCTACATTTCAAACTGCTTTACAAAGCTTTCTAACTTGAAGAAAGTCAGGAATCATGCTCTTTTCAAACCTCAAAACCCCCCCCCAAAAAAACTTCTGTCGGGTTACCCAGTTTGTAATGACTGGAAAATGTTAAGCAAATTTGAAAAGAACAAAGAAACTTCTGACCAGAATGACATTAAAACCTGGGACCTCAGGATTACAAGCCCTGTGTTCAGACCAATTGAATTTTCCAGCCCTTTGTGGTAGTAATCCTTTCCCCTACCACATTCTGGGATAAATATATGAATGAAAATTGTGGTGTGATCCCTGTTTACATGGTATGGATGGTACTGTGGCTTCTGGATGGCACCCCCTAGCAAATACTATATAGGGATCCCCATGGGCAACTAAGGTCGGGGTAGCTCAGTTGGTAATTGCACAGGGTTTGTCATCACAGAGGTCTCTGGTTTGAGTGCCATTCTTAACAAATATTTCTTTGCTTTTTTTCAAACTGAACTTATAATTGAGGTTGTCTCTCACCGATGGTTCTTGATTCTTGTTGATGTTTTCGCTGGTTGTGGTACCTTCATTGTCAGTGTTGTTATTTACTGTTGCCCTCACTTGCGTTAATTCATTCTGCAACAGATCCAGCGCTGTCTGTTTACCCAAGAGGGATTCCTCCAACTGATGAATTCTGCTCCTAGATTCAGCAAGTTCCACCCGCGCCACTTCAGCATCTAACTGACTGGTGTCAGAATCCTGGAGAGAGACAAAAATCAAAGGTTTTGGTCCAAAATGTTACACTCATTTGTTATTATAATTTACGAATTAAGAAAGAGGGGTGTCATCATCATCAACCCCCCCCCCCAAAAAAAATGTATATGTGTATATATATACCTTAAAGCCTTACTAAAATCACTTCTATAAACATGTAATGACATTTAAGAATAGGATAAGCATTAGAATATTGATTATTGAATACAGAATCAAGAAGTCTGAAGAGCAAAGTTTGTTCATCTTTTAACTGTTACAGTAAATTTCCGTAGGAGACACCGCTGGATTTACATGTTTCAACTTCTCCAAAATATTCCCATCATTTTTCTGGAAGAAATATACCCTTTGGTAAAACTTCACCACATTGCTGTTTTTTAAACTTTACAATATTTCTTGATATTAAAGATGGGTCACAATCTCACCTGGCATAGATCGTCTGTTCCAATTGACCGTTGATCAATCTATGACCAAAGAGAAAAAAGAAAGGTAACACTGCTAAAAGTGAAAATGGTAGAAACTATCTGATCGTACACAGTGGCTCAATTCATCTTAATACAGTCTACAGCACTGTACTGAACTGTATAATGTACAGTAATTTGAAATGTTCATGAAATGATGTCAAATGTGTACATACAGTAAAGCTATGTACAGCATATATACTGTAACATAGATGAGTTTTACTAACAATCACACATCACTCCAAAAAGTTTAAACAGCAAACCATTGCTTCCCTCCCAAGACATACACATACAGACTCCTACTTCACAACCTTTGACCTTCCATCAATATTTTATAAATATGTTACCACCCTAATATGTCCACTATTAATGTTTCAATGAATTACTGTACCAATCAGTCTAGTAGTAACCACCAATAAATCTGTATATATGCAGTTTAAATGCAAACTGTAGGATTATTGATTTGAGCTCAATTCTATACTGCAGATAAATCTGGATAACAAAGCTTGAACTAAACGAGGCCATCAATCGTCCAATTATAAGGGCTTTCTGTCATAAACCTGTATTGTCTTATTCACTGTCAGTGTTGTGGTATTGACTTTTACACCTTGATGACCTCAGAAGTTCTGTGATCAATCATGATTTATTTTTTGTATAAACTCCATTTTTACTTTCACTGCAATGTGTGTAGTGTGTAATGTGAAACAGCATGGCATTAAACAATACCATACTGTAACTACAGTATTTGTTTGCTCAGCTTTCAAATTCATTTCCATCTTTATTCCGATTTGTTCATACACCTTTTGGGTACATGGAATCATAAACTTTTTCAAGTTTACGAAAAATATCTCAGAGGAAGTACTGTACTACCTTTCATGATGTAAACTGACTTAACTAGTACTACTGTATATTTATATAGACAGTGCAAACTTCCATGTACCATAGTTTGCAGCAATATTACTGAAAGAATGTGCCAGACTTGTAGAGTACAATGTCAGTATGGGTATGAATACAATAAAGTTCCCCTTGTTATGCGTAAAAGCTGTATGACTACGATTATAAGCGCAAGTATGACTGTCTCTTGTACTGTACTTAGTATCTGTTTTGCAGTAGGTGGCTGAAATGGTCCAGGGTTCAACATACAAAATAGGAGTACAAATCAACAAGGGCCAGGAACTACTGTATGTGAGAAGATGAGTACAAGTCTATAGGTCTGGTACTGTACATATGAAATACTGTACACACATAATCAGAGGATGTTTCTATAATAGATATATTATAGATGTTTAAATTCCAATTGGAAGAATGTGAAAATTTCAGACATACAGTAAATTTATGCATTTCTGTTGGCATGAATGGTACAACCCAATGAGCAAAGGCTGAACATTATATACTACTAAATGTAGATATAGTATTATGGTGGGCTTGGTGGCACTATTTGGTAGGGATTGCTTTTCACCACTATTTAGGAATTTGATTCAATTTTCACTGCCAGGCTTTAACCAAGAATAAAACTAGAATATTTTGCAGTACTTAGACCTTCTTGATTTGGGTACTGTACAGTAAATCTCTCATATCAAATAAATACAGTATGTATAAATATTTGCTATGTATGAACTATACAGTAAATTTACAGTGCATTATTCTATAGAACATGTATATAAGATCTATGTTTGATGACATGGCCATTTGAAGAGAGGAAGCTAGTGGTACTTCATGGTTGGTTACCATAGTAACTACAATGCAAAAGGAGCAGGTGTCTTTTAAAAGCTTGATAACTTTTCAACTGATTCATGCGCATGCACAGTAGTAGTATCTCAGTCTGTTGTAGCTATGCACAGTAAATTGATGTCGTACTGTATACAGTCCACAGGTTCGCACATCAAGGCGTGTTGTTGAGTCATCATAACTATCAATACAGGGCAGTGAATAGCACAGTCAGGCTGCTAAACCGGACATGCACAGGAAGTTCTCAATCGTCTTGGATTTGTGTCAGCTGTACTTATAAGGAGCCGCTCAAAACAGGAAATTTAATCCTAGTACTGTAGCTACAATTGTATCCTTTGGTCTTAGTACTGAGGTCCACACACACACTATAACAGCTGCCACGTCATTGCTAAACAGTGGATACCAAACTTTACACATGGAAAAGTACTGCTACTGAGCTGCACGTGCAGGGAAAATACAAGATTTGATGTAGATAAAAAAAAACATACAGTAGTCAATATACACATACCTTGTGCTACCCACTGAATTAAATCATGTACACAAACTAAGTGGATATACATACAAATTAAATTTATTTTGCAATGGTTTGAACAAACAACAAGAGACAATTAAGAGAACCACCTATGCCAAGGGATATTAATTTATTTCATTCATTATAAAAATTAATCCTACATATAGTAATATTTTGCAGGTTTATAATTGGTTCCTGACCAACTCGATCTGTGTGGAAGCATTTTTGTGAAGCTGGTTTCATATGGAGTACTCTGTGATAATTAATGACAAAGTAGCTAAGGCTTTTAATGTTCTAAAAAATCAACAAACTACGGTAATAGGAAAACAAAACAAATTAAATTTAGTTCTCAACAAGTGTACTGTACATTATCCTATGACACAAATACTGCACTTACTCAGATGTTTTTTGCAAGCTACTACTGTATATAGAGTTTTCAGCAAAATGCTCTGCATTCCTCAACACTCCACTGAATAAACAAATGATGAATGCAAGGAAAGAACCTGACACATTCCACTCTTCAAGGAAATCCTCAAATCAAGTAGGAAATTCTGATGTGCTTTATCTCTGAAGATTCTACAGGGGCTTTTAATATTGTCATGTGTGAATACCATGTAACTGTGGTGTTTAAACCAAGTACTCGGGATTAAAAGTGGTTTTCTTGTAATAACTTTTAAGTATTCTGATCATACATGTATGTAAGCTGTGTAAGCAATCTTAAAGGCATTGAAGACTCGCCCCAAACCGTGTGCGGCCATCTGAAAAAGTTAACTTTCTGTTGCTTGCAAGTGACGTTTTGTTTGTGTCGCTACAAAATGTAGACAGTAATGAAACATGATACATTAATTGTTATTTTCAGCTGGACCTGAGATGTCCATCGCTGTATCGTTTGTATACTGTGCTGTGGGTATTGACCGCAGCTGTATGTACTGACTGTACACTAGTGTCTAATTACCGACGGTAGCAAGCTGTGTGTGTATTTTCTGGGATCGATGGTGGTGTTTAACATTTCTGTTACACCTCATTCCAAACTAGGTCAAATTACCGGCATTAGACGTTTCTTTTTGCGAGTCTTCACACCCTTTAACAAGGCAGTGCAATGTAAAGTATGCATGTTTAAAATTCTAGAGGGACTTAAACAGCGAATTAAACAACCACAGATGTCAATGAACCTATCAACTTGAGTCATACAGTAAAGTTAATTACATAAATATTAGTTCTAAGGCAACATGAATTGCTATTTGACAGAACTGTTCACTTTTGATTTTTGTTTTTTTCTCTCTCACCCTTCATTTTTCACTATCAGAAAGATTGTGTTTCCCTTTTTGTACCAGTTTTCCTTTGAGTCATATTTAATTAAAGGTTCTTGCTCTTTTAAAGTGGCTTTTGAGTTTTGGTTGATCACCAATATTTTACATTATTTTGACCAACCATTTTTGCAACTGATCCCAAGGTACCATTGAAATTTACTTTAAATAAACAAACATTTATTATGTACTGTCAATCTTCACCATAGATGGATTGATGGACTTAAAAACTCCAAATTTTTTTCAAATCTTTCTTTTTTGTTTTTACTGACTGACCACTGGGACATACATATATCTGAGCTTTAAAATTTTGGCAAACCACTGATACGTATGCAATGATACTGCACACGTTAATTAATTAGTTTGTAGAGTAAACAGCCATACCTCTGAAAAGGAAGAAAGAATATCAGAGTTGCTCCCCAACAAGTCACTGCTGCCAGCACTGAACTCATCCAAAGAATCGCCAGCATTTGTATTTTCTTCGATGAAGCTTCGTGTGGAATCCAAAGTACTGTCTCTGTTGGGTTTGGAAGACTCTGGTTTTGGATCCTTCTTCTTTTTCTTCTTCTTCTTCTGGAATTTTGCCAACTGAATTTTTAAGAATAAGGGTTGTTGCTTTATTAAATCAAGAATAGCATTTCTGTCATGTCGTCATAAATACTAAGTATTGTGGCTGGTACAGAAGACCTACCTGCATCAGTCACTGGTCTCATAAAAGTGGATTACTGCCTATCACTGTGTCAGGAGAACGAGGTCTAACAAGTTAGTTACATTAGTTGCCTACAACTAAAATATGTTGCTAATATTTAACTAATGTACAACCTAGCTTGTAGAGCTATACAGATAATTGGGCCTATGCCCTTAACAATCATCATGTGAAATATGATGGCTTTGCAGTTGATAATACATAAAGTGTTCTGGCCTGAATGCTATTGTATACATTTAGCCTAGGCTACCAATGTGTGGCCTAACGTAGAATGTGTCTCGTTTAATTACAACTGTCGTGTTGGTGTTATATATATACAGTTGTCAGTAGGGCATAAGGCCCTAGCCTATCTAACAATACTCGTTTGGCCTTAGCTTAGTACTTAAGGCAAGTTGTGCCCTAGCATAAGCTAGGTTAATTCTAAAACTAACTTCTGAAATCGATTTGCCCAGCTGAAGACTGAAGCCCACGTTAAGTAAGACATAGACTGGGGGTCCTAACTTTAGACTTTGCCAAGCGGTAACTTAGCCGAGGGCCTGCTCTGAAAGAGGTTTCATAGCCTAACATTAACAAGTAACAGTTAGTAAGACTGAAATTTTGACTAACGCTAACCGAATGCTTTTTGACAAGCAAATAAAGAAGTTACGAGGAGGTTTGCTATCAAATTGTATTGTTCGCTGCAAAAACCTCTTACCCTGTCTCGACCAGCTGCCAACTTTTTATTTCTCTCGTCATCCATGATAAAATTCTGTCACTGAATTATTCGGATGTTGTGTGTATTGTGGAAATGTGAATTTTTGCTACGTGGACGTGAACGCAGCCAACGCCGATCATATTCTGTGTACAAACAGGGTCTCCGCGTTAGCCACTGTCGTGTACTAGTTGACATCATTTGACCCCAGTCAGAAAGGTCAAACTTATAGAATTCGATGTCGTCTGCTACAACTTGACAACAGTAGTATTGAAGTAAGATTGGATTGTAATTAAGAGAAATAGGATTGGTAACTGGATTTTCCTGCTTCTTCCTCTTCTTATTACTTCGGTATCAAAATAAGAAAAGAAAAACTTAAAGCAACCCAGTAAATGGTTTATTCGAGCAACACATGTAAGTGATAAGTTGTCAATTAAAAATTTTGCAGAAAATTGTTCACTTGCTCAGTTGGAACGTAGTGAACAATTAAACATTTGCAGAAAAATGTTGAATTGGCCAAATGTGATAAGTTGTCAAATAAACATTTTACAGAAAATTGTTCAATTGCTCAGATGGAATGAAGTGAACAGTTAAACATTTTGAAGAAAATTGTTCCTTGCTCAGTTGGAATGAAGTGAACAATTTTAAATTTTGCAGAAAAATGTTGAATTGACGACATACGATAAGTTGTCAGTAAAACATTTTGCAGAAAATTGTCCAATTGCTCAGATGGAATGAAGTGAACAGTTAAACATTTTTCAGAAAAATGTTGAATTGCCGAGATCTGATAAGTTGTCAATTAAACATTCTGCAGAAAAATGTTCAATCGCTCAGTTAAAGCAGCTGAGCAATCCAACATTTTTCTGATTTTTGATAAGATATTATATTGTGTAAAAGTAAGTTGGCCTGACGTTTCGATCCTAGCAGGATCTTCTTCAGAGGCTAAACGAGGCTAAATGACAAGATATAACAAGATATTATAATGTTATCTAAACATTTAACTGAAAAATGTTGACTGGGGCAACGTTTTGTTATGTTGATGGCACTTTTAAGCTTCCGTAGTATCGTACCTGCGCACTGACGTACACTCTATGAATGTATTCACAGCTATAGTCTACCCAAGTAAACGCGCACAAGACACATGGCCCTAGATACTTCCAGTACTGAAAAAGAAGCCGTATTTTTTTATTCTTCGTAGAAACATGTCTGTTTTCTGCATAACAGTTAAGGTACTTCGTGATATATAAGTAACTTGTGATATTCATCCATTCTTTTTTACATCCCTACATTACATTAAGACACTAGTTTCCAAGCATTAAATTCAAGTTAATATCTAAGGCTTGATTTCTTATTTATCCTACTGTTACGGTTCCAGGGCAACAGTATCTGACCTACGCAACAACAAAAAAAGTTTATGTTGCCATCTAGAAATACGGCAACACAGTTCACGAAACGATAATCCATACCAAAACAAAAACACGCGCGCAACGATACTTCATTGACGAACGCGCTGCAAATCATGTTTTGAAAAACATGCGCGTGCCCGGAGGCGCGCGCGTGTACTGGCTTCACCTTTTTCTGTAATTTCAAGGGTCATTATTCCAGCACCTTAGTGCATGAGCTGTACAAAATCTTTGGATGTATGTCTATACCGTAAAGCGTCAACGATATGGAAGTATATGAAGCGTTTTGCTACGCCGTAAGATGAGGATATGCGCGTAACTCATTTATGTAATAATTATACCCATGCAAATTACTCGGGACAAATGTCCCTACGGCGATTGTTTAATTATTTTCGAATTCGCCAGACTTCTCTCTCTGTATACATCAATGAGAATTTAATGACAAGATATTCATGAAACAAAACTGATATTTTTGAATCATAGGCCACGGTCTAACATAAAGACGGCATTAAGTTTCACAGCACGTTCGTCTACTCGAAATAATGAACTCATTATTTGTAAGTAAGGAAGAACCGTTGCCCTATTTCTGTTTTGCTTATTTCACATATATAGTGTGACTAAACCTTCAATGTACGTTGGGCCGTATGACCAAATTTCCAAGCAAACTGTGTCTCCATTAGACACGGCTGATCTCCTGTAGATGTCATTTTTGTCGCGAATTAGTAAGGCCTTTACATAAACAGTGTATATACGCAAATGGAATAATTAATCTTAACATTGTCCTATACCGTATTATAAGAACCACCCCGGAGCGACGTTTTTAAAGTCGACGCGCGTTATGAATATATACATTATGATTGGTGTCACTACACGCGACATTCATTTTCATGACGCAACAATCATTCGACACAACAACGTGAATGCACTAGTGTTGCGGGACTCGTCATCTCACGTAGATAGCTAGCTACATATTGTGTATACTACTATATATCATTATGATCGTGTGTCACGCGTTGACAGGTTGCCTTCACAAACGTATGGTTCTCTCTTGCCACTGAACAAATCGACAATTTTGTAACAACTTTCACTGGACATTAAATATGGATGAAGACAGCTGTGGAAAAACTCGATGAAGCCGGAACGACATTACTGAATATTTTGACGACCTATCAGAACTTTGCAAGGATCTTTTACGTATATCGTTTCTGATAACATCGATATGGAGAAGGCTAACACCAACTGCGTTAGCAACAAGAATGCGAATAAGGTGCACCGTTGCGCAGAACCAATTATTGGGACGAATAAAGTAGGACCACAAGGTAGGCTTAAACTTTGTATATTAAAAGGGAAACAAAATAAAGCTGGAAGACCTGCAGACATAATGGCATAATGGTATAGTGATCTTTTATTCATATTTTCGTAAAATTCTGTCTTTCTTTTTGTGGAAAATGTCGTCAGCTTCTCGAAAGGATCCGACTAATTCCGACATGCACGCTATGCAGACCATGTAATATCATACAATGAATATACAAGGGTATTTTGTTGTATATACAATATGTTTTCTTTTTACTATTATATACATTTTGCCACTGGTTAGCAAAACTTTAAATCGTCAACTGATTAGGCTATACTCCTTAGAATAGGGGGGGGGGGGTGGTTATTGATAGAAACCCTCACCCTCATACTCCCCCTATAGCCTTCCACTGCATATTCCCCCACCCCCCACCCCACCCACCATCCCCCATACCAAAATGTTAGTTGCTCCCCTGCACCTAGCCTCCTATTCGTGTGATACTGTCACTATTGTGTATGGTTCATATCACTTTCTATGGGTAATATTTTCTGTTCTTTATAATATTCTTCATAATTTTCCTTTCAATGTTTTTCTCATAATTTTTTGATGCCCTTGTGTCTGTTTGATTGAACTTAATTAGTTTACATGTAGCAATATACATGTAGGATGTAGTTTGTAAAGAGCACGTGACTTGTGTAGGCCTCCGTATAATACTTGAGATCACGGGTTCGAATAATCCCATTTGAAAAGGCGCCAATATAGGAATCTGGAATCTAGTCTGCACTTAATGTCGTATAGTCTTCGATTGAGTCATGTGACACGTGACCTTACATGCTTACATGCAGAGGTTAGTGCCACACTTATTTGTGCAATTCAAGGGAGACATATATACTTCAAAAGAGGCCTTATCTAAGAGAGACCTAAATTCAAGAGAGAACTATTGAAAATGATAAATATATATATCTATAATCTCTTGCAAGCACGAAGTTAGAACCGATAAGCTCGTATGAATCGTCCGGAGTAGTGTTATTCACATTACACTAATTTGCATAAACTATAGTATTATCTATACATATCGTCATAAATTGGTTTATATATATCACCGATCATTGAATATTCATATAGTTGCCATCCGTCAATGACTAAGAGTTTTTTTTCAATATGAAAATCTGAGTGGGCATTATACGTTGCCTCTTTCAAAAACAAAACATATTTCTTTATACTGAATATATCATCACGTGAGTAGCCATGTGTTTCCCTTAAAACAGCCAAAAAATTCTATATATTTTAACTCGATTAATATAGTCCCTGATATCTCATCAAAGACCTCAAACAGTATAACAGGGAACTCCAAAACATTCTAAAATATTAGGGTCTGGTTTATAATTGTTATGCTCGCCATGTAACAACCTTTTCAGACATGTATGTTAGCAGGTTACGGAGAATTCAAAAATGAACGTTATACATATGGAACAAGTGCTAAGATCTTACGACTGCGTATATGGGGCAGTACATTTACAACAACGCATGGTATTAATTGTGTATGGTATGTTATACCACCAATATTGTTCAACACGCCACTAATAAACTTCCTCTCACATCCTTTTTTTCGATTGATATAAACGTCCCTTCTCTAAAAATCGGTGTAAATTTGCGCTCAGGTCTGTCACGGACGAATTTAATCACATTAAAACCTGGCTTTATTTACAGGCATCCATTAACATGTACTAGGTTCGGTTTGTTCCTTGTGGCAAGACGTATAGAAAACAATTGTAGAAAAAAAAGATGCTCTCACCTAACTGTCTTAAATATGTTATGACCATATCAAGGTTGCCGATTTTAGTTATATATATATATAGATATATACATTTATCTATCTATACATGTATATATAGATTTTATTCTTCTTCTTCTTCTGTTTGGAACGCCTCCTTTGCCAAAAACATGATCTCATTTAAAAGATACGTGCATGGTGTTTTGAATATCGCCTTGAAACCAAATTAAATCACTTTGTGACGCGATTCGACATCCAATATGGAAGATGTACCGTACCGAAATAAAACGAGTACAATGATACTTATCAAACCAAAATATAGATATATATATATATGCATATAGGTAACGTAAGAAATGATCGATATGGGTCGACGCCGAAACCAAAAGGTAAATATTGGAAAAGTAGGACATCATTAAAAGGAAACGAAATTATTTCAAGTAGAAAATACGATTCACAGGTTAATTAGTTGAGTCATAATTTGTACCCGCCATTTTGCCTAGTATATAAAGGCTTTATGTAGGCCTATGCATACTACAGGACTTCATTTACATCTTGAAAAAAGTTGATCAGAAAGAAATTTGTAGTATAAATATAGCAACTACAATATAAATATAATTTAAATGTTACACAGTGGCTCATGCAGGATTTCCCAGAAGAGGGGAGCCCAGGGGACTAGTATCAGTGTATAGAAAAATATCGATGCAGAGCAAAAAGTAATGAATACGTACGCGCCAATTAAGCGTGCTAAAGATTCGTACTTATTACTTTCTTCTTCTTATTAGTGGCAAAGGGGTGTGGAGAGCTGCCACACGGGCCCCTACGCTAGATCTGCTTCTTTAATATTATAGTAGTTCTATAAGTATATATATGTAAATATACATATACATATATATATGTATATATATATATGAATATGTATAT
>JAIPMN010002422.1:0-13955 GCA_020650975.1 Apostichopus californicus
CGTCAAGGACCAATAGAGTTCTTAGAAATAAGTATAAAAACATACTGTAAAAACATACAGTTTTCAGTGGTTGCGGTTCTCACGTAGGCCTTTATATAAATTCGATATGGACAAATTCGGTGGCGATATACGCCAACCCGTATGAACTAATAACCTGATAGTTAACTCGCTCTAAGATGAATAGACAAAGTTCGCAGATAAAACAACTATACAACTGTGACTAAAACTAGTTGTGTTTTCGTGGCAGTCATATGCATATAAAATAGCTGTAAAGGGCGCTAATATTCAAATTTAGTCAGTCTGACTCTGCGACTGCGAAACCGTAGCCGGGAAATATCCCTAGGGCGGGGAGGAATTATCCCTAGGGCGGGGAAGAACATACTAAGTATTGCCCAAATAATTAACCCAATAATTTTTAAAGAAAATGCAACCTTCGATGGTGGTAAAATCGAGAGGTTTCTCAACATCATGGATTTCTCAGCCACTGTACAATTGAGATAATCAGTTGTAACTAGGTAAACCTAGCCTAGGGCCCAAATGGAAGTTGGAAAAGCCGATACTTTGAAGAATATAATTTGTACAACAAAAAATGAAGGAAATCATCAAGAAGTTAAATTTTAGGCCAATCCCCGAACACTTTTTTTCACTGCTCAAACCTTTGTTATTTGATGTTAACCTCATACCTTTTTTATTTTGTTATGGTCATTACTTCTGAGGAAGATTATTGTCTACTCCTAAGCTATACATTATTATGTGGGTCCGATTCCGCGAATAAAAAATAACAACTGAACTATTTCTATAAAATATATTCTAGTCTAAATTTGGCCAAAGTAGTCTTACATCTATCTTCTACAACTGTATAAGATATAATTTTCTGAAATATAATATGAACCAAGTTTGGCAAAGATTTGGTGAGACGTATCAAGTAACGTACTGTAATGGTTACAACTACTGCTGACTAGCATTTAGTGTTTTAATTGTATACCATACAGACAATACATATACCAGCGACGTAGCCAGGAATTTTGCAAGGGGGTTGGATCACATTTTGCGATTGATATAGGGGAGGGGTCTAAGGGGAGGGTTATCCCCCTCCCCTTTGAGACATTTTTCAAAAATTGAAGGTCCTTAGATGCGATCTGGTGCAATGTTTTGCCAGTATCATCATTGTCATATGACATATATTCAGCAGATGTTGTTTCCGGTTTGAATTATTCTTTTACATGTTGTTTTACATATTATATCAGAGAGACGAACACATTGCTCTTTTAAAATTTTTCCAGTAGGATTATTCTTGTTTATTGTCCAATGTCTGGACTTAAATACATTTGACGAACTTAACTGATGGACAATATAAACTTTCATATTTAGCAGTGTAATAATTATTTATAGGAAGCGTGTATCACGTACGATTACTAGCTTAGCTTCATAACATGCTGTTCATGCAACAACTTATGACGAATCAAAGAAATGATTAGAACGCAAGTTGTTGTCGTCGTTGTGCATACAATTTTGTGACTCTCCATCGAGTGCGGTTAAGTAGGCTCTATGTATTTTTTTTACGCAGTGGCCAACTGTAGGCTGGTAATAAGCTATAGGTTAAATTTAGCTAATTGTATCTGCCAAACTAAGTAGCTGAATCAGTTAGCCTGATTGTTCCTACGATTATAATCGAATTAATGGAGCTGAGAAGTATTCAAGATCAAAAGAGCACTGGCAAAATACCATGCAAAAAACAGTTTTTAACACTTTTTCGACACTGTAATGGGGGGGGGGGGGGAATGGGGGTCAGTTGCTCCCCCTGGCTACGTCCCTGAACTATGTGTGTGTGTGTGACGCCTCGCTTGTAAACACGATATCTCAAGTAGGGAAGCTTGGACCAATCTAATATTTGGTGTATATGAGAACCACATTGAGTAGATGTGCCCTATTGTTTTTGGTGCCTGTGAAGGTCACCAAAGGTCAGTAAGAGGCCAAAAACCAAAATATTAAAACAACCAATAACTCCCATTGACAGGGTCCGAAATGATTGATATTTTGGGAGTAGTTGTGAATGGGGTAAGGGATCGTTTCCAAACATAACGGTCATGTGATCCAAGGTCAACAAAGGTCAATCAGGGGTAGTATTTTTGAAATAACTTGAGAACAAAATGTCCGTCAAGGTTGGGAGTTACGCTATTGTTATCCAATAGTCGACCTGCATCAAGGTGACCTTTGACCTCAGGTTGACCTCCGGTGACCTTTATTGGTTTCTTTGGTTATTTGAATTTTCGTGGTCATAGGTACCTCAAAGGTACCTTCCGATCAAAATGGTCCATGGTTGACCCCTGTGCGACCTTCGTGTGCGAAGTTATCAGAGGTCAAATTTTTTGTCTTTTAGTAAGTACAGTTAGGATGGTCGTACAGACTTGTCATGTTGCTTTTTGGAATCAGCGTGTCAAACTACATCTGACCGCGAGGTCAAAAGGTCAAAGGTCAAATCTTGAAAAATATGCTAATTTAAGGAGATACGGGCAAAACAAAAAAAGTTTGTCAATATTTTTATGTGCTATATATAAGAAACCAACTTCCACTTCAATCAGACACCCAGTTCTCAAGTTATGAGGGGCCAAAGGTAGGTTTTGATACCTTTCTAGCAATAACATTATGTGTGTACATTGTTGGCAAAAATAATTTTAGGACAGAGTGCACATCATCAAGAGGAACATTTTTGATAAAAACCATCAGGTCATTCAAGGTCATTCAAGGTTCATTATGTGCAAAAACCTGCCAACTTATGCTAATTTTTGCAACAACTTCTAGTCACAAAGTCTGACATGGCTGATATATTGGGACAAGTTGTGAATAAAGTAGGGGCCCTTTTTCTAAAATAACTGTGATGTGATTCAAGGTCACCAAAGGTCAATTATGGGTCAAAATGTGTTTTTTTGGCAATAACTTGTGAAACTACCATTGACAGGGTCCGACATGGTTGATATTTGTGGACTAGTTGTGAATGGGGTAAAGGACTGTTTCCAAACAGTCATGTGATCCAAGGTCAACAAAGGTCAATTAGGGGTCAAAAACTAGTATTTTTGCAATAACTTGAGAATCAAACGTCCATCAAGGTTGGGAGTTACGCTATTGTAATCCAATAGTCGACCTGCATTTGGGTGACCTTTGACATCAGGTTGAACTCCAGTGACCTGTATTAGCTTCTTTCAAGTTGATCATTTGAAGTTTCGTGGCCATATTCCAATCTAAATTGTCCATAAATTGACTCCTCTGCAACCTTAATGTGCGAAGTTATTAGAGATCAAGGTTTGGTTTTGTAATACTTGGTGTGTGGATTCATAACATTGAGTACAAGAACCCTATTGTTTTTGATGGGGGTGTGTATAGCCACGTACAGTAGACTGACCTGTGTTATCATGCCATAGTGTTATTGTAACAGCTAGTTCTGGTTATACTAACAAGCAGAAGTCTAGTGCATTGAAGTCATCGAAACCTCAATGCATTTTGCATTCTGGTTTTTAGAGTATTCAACATCATACAAAGTTATGTATGGTGGAGTAGAAGGATCGCAAGATACAATTTCTGAAAGTGGCAAGGAAAACGTGGTAAATGTGACTGATTAAAGGTCAATTTTGACCGAAATTTTCATTTTTAGGTCATTCACAATCACAGAAACATATGAATAGGCCTAGGTAAATTAGAGTACGACAGTCGGAAATTACGACTGTCGCACTCCAATTTTCCAACTATCGTCAGTTTTACCAAGATTGGGGGGTGAGACACCCCCCCCACACCCCCCTCTAGCGACGTCCCTGCTCACGTGTCGGAATAGGACTTGACATACAGTAACAAAATAAATATACTCAGACGCTTGATAAAAAATGCTCAACAGGTATAACCACGAAATTGAGGTAGGCCCTGCATACTGTATCATTGTATAAATCTGGGCTGGGAGCTAGGCTAGGCTTGTTCTACTTTTGCTATTGCTCTGCTAATGAGAAGTTGCATTGTTTCAATTTTTTATTTTCTTGAGTGGTGATCTCCTTACAAAATCCATGTCCATATTACACTGATGTAGGCTAGGGCCTATTCATATTTGCAAGGCTACCGAATCATGAACCAAACACATACGATATCGCAGACTTCCATACTGATAATGCTTACAGTACTAGGCGAATATAAGTAGAAAAGCATAAATCAAACTTCATTAAAAGGTTGGGCCTAGGCTAGGCTACAGTATGTATAGCAGCCTGTACTGCAGTAATACTAGCCTAGCCTATGCCTCTCAATGTATTATTAATATTATAGTATTACTGCCTTAGTTTGTTGGCCTAGCTACACTTAAGTAGGCCTAGCATCGGTCTATTGAACAATATAACAAGGAAGCCTACAGTAGACCAAACACTTCGGCCGGTAAACAGTATACTAAATAGTAAATATGTAACGTTAGCAAACTTTGCTGCCTACCATCTTGTATGATCTGCCAGTAAATGTTCCGCGAGGGTAGCATTGGTCATTTTGTTGATCCCCAATCTTTATTCCAGTAGATCATTTTTGGAGACCCAGTCCACGTAGCACCAGCTCAAGTACACTTCGCTTACTGCTTTTGGCATCAGGACCCACAATAAAGCATTTAGTGCCTGGATATGGCCGTTCCTTTGCATAACCCTGAGACATGCTTATGATATGCTGAATATCATTATGACCGTCCAACAAATGTGATCGACAGGATTGATCGCGAATAAAAGACAGCCAGGCCAACCAAAAATTTACGATGATATCAATGTAACTAGCAGTACTATGCTCTTTGCACGTATTGTTTTGATACTAATTCACAATCACAACGTACACAGCGCGGCGGCCGCAATATACAAGTACATGTGTGATGCTAACACTGCATGAAACTGTGCTATACATTACATACAATTACATACGCAGGATATATACTGTACAGTGGGAGTACATTACAAATACTGTATCACTTGACCAAATCAGAAAGTGGAGTAACGGTGAACCATCAAAACCTATCAAATTGGCCCGCCCTCTAAAAAGTTCCTAGCTGAGAGAATACCTTTAAACAAGGCATATTCAACAACAACAGCATATTTCAAAGGCCATAACAAGCAAATATAAAACAACTTTGAATTCATTGTAAAATTTTACCAGCACCCACATTAACTGACCTTAATAGCCTTGGATTGACTCAACCCAAACTTGATTCTAGTAGATGTACCTGTATTACTGTTATTAAGGGCAGCACCACTAATCTTTATTACTTCATGCAATATTTTCATGTAGGTTTAAATTTGATGAAGAATAGGTGATGCTTGTTACACAAGGTGACATTATAAATTTATACATGTGTGCGAAAGGAATAGGCCATATCTAAGTCGCAGGCCAATCACAAAAATCAACTTTCACTAGGTTAACTACTCTTACACAGTAAAAGTGTTTTTTGGCTGTTTACAGTTAGTATTAGTAATACAACCATCCCAGACCCTACAGTTGGACTGTGCAATGAACAGCAGTCTATAAGAGATACTATTATTGTATTTATTATTACTAGCCATTGCCTAGGATCTAGAATAGACTAAAGTCTTGGCCCTGAAATTGTAAAAACACTGCTCAAAAAGGGAAAAGAGTTGAGCCTTTTACTGCGACCAAAATATATGCAAGGATTTTGTGGGATGCTTACTTTGTTACGTTGACAAATACAATAACCCTATTTGTTGCTTTGACAAATTATACACAGAATGAACATGCAGCCAACCGTATTTGTTTTAGCATAGGCTATTGCTTACCCTTAACAGTTTTAGTCTACGTTTGACTAGAGCTGTGTACAATATTGTACAACATAGGCCTAGGCTAGTTGGGAACGACTGGTTCCTATTACGTAGGAACTTGAATAACGCATTTTCCCAACAAAGAGAGCATTAATTTTCAATGGAATATTTTGAGAATCATTAATATGGCAAACAACTCACCAACTGCTTGTCTACGTTTTGATTTAGTCCTTGAGATTTTGGATACGTCTGTAAACTTCATGTAGCATTGCAGATGATACCCGCACGTTGTTGTGTCGAAGTTGAGATCTGCATGGTCAGTCTAAATGGTCTTGGCAAAATGCCCTAGTTCTTTGCATAAATCCTTCCATTCCTTCGCATCTCTAATGACTTTATCTTTAGAGATATTAGTAAATGCAGTCACTTTGGCTGACCCTGTCTTTGAAACATGGATAACACATTCTAATTTCTTTTCAGGGGCTCGCTGCATTACTTGTTGACGCCATGTTCAGATGTTGCCAGATGTTAAAAAATATTGCACAAACCTGTTTGGTTGTGTTTGGTTACTCGTTACTAGTGTTCGACCGATGATCAGTTAGATAATCGGCATGGGGCCGATTATCAAACAATCGGTAAATAATCAGCATCGACAAAATCCATTGCGCTATCGATCATTTAGAACCGATTATTACGTTACATATTTTAAAGGATTGTATTTTTCTGCACTTTTGATTCACCACAACCAAAACGGAGAAGAATGTAGATCATTCGATTCAACGCTATTCATAGCCGGGGAAGGTGCGCTAATCTACCGTGTAACAGTATCCCAAGTCCCTCACCCCAGTTTGTACTCATGCTGTTCAATATACTATCCAGGTTTGGCAGTAAACATCATACAGTATACCCGCTATAAGCTTAGGGGGACGACATAATTATTATTTTTTCACTTCGCTTCTTGCATCTAACAAAACCTCCTGTTACCATGTTTAACGATTGATAAGAAAGATTAATTGTCTCGACTAAATATACCAAAATCATTATAATTTTGAACCACTTTGCCGTTTCATCTTAGGTGAAAACTGGAAGTCAAAACAATAACGTTATTGTTGCTATGTACATTAGGCTTTGTTCATAGTGAGTTCTACATACATTACTACCGCCTAAAACCGCCTCCTACTCTGCTTAAATGCTCAGAGTGAAGTAAAGTTTCAAAACCCCGTGGCCCATTCCATTTGCCCATTCCACCTGGAAGCAATGCTTGCAATTAGGGGCATGTGTTTCAAGCAGTCATACTTTGTAAGAGACCTTTTGTTTTATTTAGCGCGCCTCGCTCCGTAACAAAATTTTTTGGCATTTACTGTTGGATGCGCTCCAAACACCTTGCATATTATGCTAATTAGTCTATGACTAGTGAAAATAACCCTTTTCCTTTTCATTTTAACCATCACAGGCTAGTCTGGCTAGAGAACTATTGAGCTTCATAACTGTTCAGTTTGAAAATGCGCCCAAGATTTTACAAATGTCATAAAATGATGGAATCAAGGCGCCATATACTTTTAGATGTTTGGCGACATTCCTCAGTTCTACTGCATTACAGTATTTTGTGATTAGGCAAACATTCTTACTTATATTTTTGCAAAAACCCGAAGCAACTTTTTTTCCCTGACCGCATGTACCATACCTGCTAAACTCCTTACAGGAACAGACTTAAAGCAAGTCTGATTTCCAGCGACGCGCGACAAAGTCAATGGGACTTTAGTGTGTGATTTCTCCAACATGTAGTTAAAGGGTGTGAAGACTTGCGCACAAAGAAACGTCTCATGCCAGTTATCTGACCTAGTTTTGAATGAGGTGTAACAGAAGTGTTAGACACCACCATCGATCCCAGAAAATACACACACAGCTTGCTACCGTCTGTAATTAGACACTAGTGTACAGTCAGTACATACAGATGTGGTCAATACCCACAGCACAGTGAAAAAACGATACAGCGATGGACATCTCAGGTCCAGCTAAGATAACAAGGTATCACGTTTCATTACTGTCTGCATTTTGAAGCGACAAGAGAAAAACTTCACTGGCAAGCAACGGAAAATTAACTTTTTCAGAGCGCGGCACGCGGTTTGGGGCAAATCTTCAATGCCTTTAAGAAGTCACATGCCTGAATGAGTGCATACAGTCTCAACAATCTTACCAGAACAAAAAGTCTGTCAACCATCCTTCATGTCGTGAGTTGTTAGTTCCAACTTATATGTTTCTGAGTCCCAAGACTTGATGTGACCATCTGAAAACAATATTTGTAATGATAATATACAATTACTACAAGATAAGGTGAACATTCGATTCTCGCAATTTGCATTTCAAATCTTTCTGAGCAAAGTTTGGAAATTGATTTATCTTTTCCAACATTACACAGTGAAGGACTATGTTGTGATATCTGGATATGAACATGAAATATTCTGTATGTGTATTTCAACTTGTGACAGATTCTATCCAAAGTTGCAACCATCCAATAAATATAAAACCTATTGAAAATGATATAACTTTCTTTTCAGGAGGGTTGTTTATGCCTCTCCATTGGCTACAGCTTGCACCCCTTGCAGTTTAGGAACTAGGTCTTTGTGTATGGTGAGCCCCCAACCCGAGTGTCCAAACCTACAAACCTGAATTATTTCACCATAACAATGCAAAAATGTAGGCTAGGTAACAGATTACAAAGGTTGTGCAAACACACTTACAAGTAACAGGGTACTCATGACACAGTTTGGTATTAACAGATTTGGAAAGCCTAAGCCTGCTACGGTAACCTTCACACAATACATCAATAGGCTACACAATACCTGGACTAGTATCATTAAGGTATAAATACTATTTGAATAGAGCAGGGTATAACTATATGCTAACTAGGCCTAACTTGGGATACAACAGGCCTAACATAGGGCTATAAATGCATTGGCAGTAACGTTATCAATGTTATGGCCTTGGCATTGCTCAAGTCAAGTAGCACAGGCTACAAAGTTATAACCTTCGAAACCAGCTTGTATTTCTCTTTGTTAAGCCTGGATAGTAGCCCAACACAGTTACAGGTTTGTGGTAGGTTCCCCTTATCACAAAGTGTTCTTCCAAGGCCATCTTAAAGAGAAATAAGTGACTGAAGAATTTGGACGTTTGAGAAGTTGAAATTCGCTACTGCATTTCCAGGCAATTTTAAATAGAGGGCACTCATTGAATAAGAATACGTGCAACACTGTACGTACCAGCAGCTGTAGTAACATAACATTTTACTTTTTGTGATATCTAAATAGGGCAGGATCATCATACCAAAGAAACTAGAATGCAAAGTGCACTGAGGTTTCGATGACTTCATTGCACTAGACTTCTGCTTGTTAACCAGAAATAGCTGTTTCAATATGTATGTATCTATGTATGCATTTTAGATCCTCCTGCAAGCAGGAACTCGCGAAGAGGCCATCATTGGCTTATCAAAGCCCCAAGCTGACCGAAGTCAGTTTCTTAGATTCATATTTAACATCCATGATTATGAATTGTCAACAACTCTGTAACTGGACTACATACATTAATCTTGGAGTGACTCGAACTCGGGACCTTATGATTGAAAGGCACCGGCGTTAACCACTGAGCTAACACTCCTAAAATGACCCGAACCACTATTTTGATGTTCAATAACACTGTGGCATGATACAACCAGGTCTGTCTACTGAACGTGGCAATACACACCTCCAACAAAAACAATAGGGTCTATATCTCAATATGATGCATCCACACACCAAGTATGAGAAGTATCCACGAATCCCATCGTTAGATATCATGTAAAAGGGTTTTCAGAGTTTGGCCTCTGGTGACCTCAAATGATATTTGACCTCATAAGCAACAGGATTCCTGTACTCATTATGACAATTTCATATATAATGTATGGAAAGTATCCATGCTTTCTATCATCAGAAATCATGTTTTAATGGCTGTCAGGCCTCGAAACATATTTTGAAAGTACTCGCTATTTGGCGACCGTGACTAACAAGCTACTCACCAAAACACAAGATTCACTCGCCACTATGATCATTGTTCAAGTCTCCACAGTACAGATCTACAACATCAATACTTGCTATAAACAAAGGTTAGTCACTTAGGCAGATACTTTGTGCTAAGTTGGAAAACTACGTTTCTTGCAGTATGAAATTTAAACTTTTTGCCACCAAAAGTAAGTGATGTACAAAGTAAAACATGTCACAGAGTCATAAATAAGCAGCTATGCCTACTGTAGTTCCTCAAACAATTAAACATAAAACATCTGCAAAAAATACCTAAGAAGACAGTTTGGTTTCTGTTACATAGGTCTCCTCTAGTACTAGGTATGTACTATACAGTAGCTAGGTGTGCGCGAGTCCTAAGACTGTACATTACCTCACTGCTACTTTGAACCGCTACTCGATAAGTGCAAACTCGTACATTTTCCCAATTATTTATCTTGTTTTTTAGCTGCAGATTAATGTGTGGAAAAAATGACGCCATTACTCCATTACATTACCTAAATCAAAGCGATCAATTACTTAATGAAAATCTAAGGGTTGAAAGAGCATCTAACTTACACTTGCAACTGGGTTGAGTGAAAATCTTTGCCAAGAAACTATCAGCAATAACAGCAAACTTGTCTCAAAATTCCTTAAATTGTTGTATAGTTTGCAAATTATGACTGATGGCATGTAGCAAATGCCTTAAGAAATAATTTAGGAGCTGTTTGGCCACCTTAAGTGTATTAGTATTCTGACACGAAAAGATTACCTTCACATTTTTGTGTTAAAGGCATTGAAGACTCATCCCAAACCGCGTGCGGCCATCTGAAAAAGTTAACTTTCTGTTGCTTGCAAGTGACGTTTTGTTCGTGTCGCTACAAAATGCAGACAGTAATGAGATGTCCATCGCTGTATCGTTTGTACACTGTGCTGTGGGTATTGACCGCAGCTGTGGGTATTGACCGCAGCTGTATGTACTGACTCTACACTAGTGTCTAATTACTGACGGTAGCAAGCTGTGTGTGTATTTTCTGGGATCGATGGTAGCGTTTAACACTTCTGTTACACCTCATTCGAAACTAGGTCAAATTACCGGCATTAGACGTTTCTTTTTGCGCGAGTCTTCACACCCTTTAAAGAACCCAATTGTACCCTACTCAGATTGGTATGACCAATGTTTATCATAATAATAAAAGATAAACTTATAAAGCACCAAAATCTACAAAATCTACAGAGTATTATTGTACAGTAATTATGAAAAAGCAAGATTGAAATAATAAGTCTTAAGTTGTGACTTAAACTGAGAGAGAGAGAAGGAGACGTCCTGACAGACACAGGTAAATCATTCCACAAGACAGGACCAGCTGACAAGAATGCACGGTCACCATAGGTTTTCAGCCTAGTTCTAGGTACAATGAGAGACATGTAATTGCCAGATCTTAGTTAATAACGAGGGTTGACAGAAAAGGAAATAAGCTCGGCTAGATAAGAAGGAGCCAAGCCATGTATGTATTTGTAAACAAAAAGGAATATTTAAATTTAATCCTATACTCGACAGGTAACCAGTGCAAGGAACGCAAAATACTGCGAGAGGGGGTGCCAAACTCTGGCAGCACTGTTATTCAAACGCTGGAGCTTATGAACTAAATTACATGAAATACCATAAAGCAAACTATTGCAATAATCTAGATGACTGTGTATAAACGCGTGTACCAGAATACTCATAGATTTGGATGACATGTGCTTTCTAATTTTCTTAAGAATGAAAATATAATAGTAGCCAATTTTGCAAACATTGGTAACATGTTGTTCCATTTTCATATGTGGGTCGAATATGACGCCAAGGTTACAAACCTGGATGGAAGAAGCTATAGAAGTATCGCCAACATTAATTGAACTGTTTTCAATTTTCGTAAGTTGGGCAGGGGTACCAAAAATGATAAATTCAGTTTTGGAGTCATTAAGTTTTAATTTATGTGCAACCATCCAATCACTTATGTCAGAGATACAGTTCTTCATAAGCCTGCAAGCATCAGCCTCAGTGGTATTGTTTTACAAGGTTTGAAGCTATAAACCAACTGAGTATCATCAGCATATGCAAATCCAGTGTCAAAATAGGTAGGAATGACTTTAAATAGCAAGGCTGTATATAGCGTAAATCACAAAGGACTTAGACAGGACCCCTGGGGAACTCCATGTTCAACATGGAGCTCATCAGAATTAACACCATTCAGTTGTTTGTAGTCTATACCGGTGCGGCTTGTACTATACTCTACCGTGTGGAGGGTGCCTGCGCACAACCAAGACGTGCTGATATCGTTGTTAAATCACTTTTTTAATTGGTTGAGTTAATAATATATGAACCCAACATATTTACGAAGGCCTTTAAAACGCATTACTCAATTCGTAAGCTTAAGCCATTTCCTGTAATAAATTGTTATTTTAGATTTTAAATGACGCTTTCGCTGTTTGTTTAAATGTTCCGTGAAGTTTATGAACAATCTCCGCACATGAAAACTTCCTGTACATAATGCACTTTCAGCTATCGAACCATTTTACACAGTGTGACCCCAAATGACAGTTTACGTCCTGTAAAAGCAATAGGCTTCTTCTCCTCAATGTGGTACACCTACTCACCAAATATGAGATTGCTCCAAGTTTCCATTCTTGACATATCGCGTTACAAGCGAGGCGTCACACACGCACACAGTGGTGTATCATGCTCTAAGTTACCTCTGTATCTAAGGAATTATCCTCTTCAAACACACACATGTCAACAGTAGTGTATCATGCTCTAAGTTACCTCTGTATCAAAGGAATTATCCTCTTCAAACACACACATGTCAACAGTAGTGTATCATGCTCTAAGTTACCTCTGTATCAAAGGAATTATCCTCTTCAAATACACACATGTCAACAGTAGTGTATCATGCTCTAAGTTACCTCTGTATCAAAGGAATTATCCTCTTCAAACACACACATGTCAACAGTAGTGTATCATGCTCTAAGTTACCTCTGTATCAAAGGAATTATCCTCTTCAAACACACACATGTCAACAGTGGTGTATCATGCTGTAAGTTACCTGTATTTAAAGTCATATTCTCCTCAACATCGATGAGTGCCCTGCAGCGTCTTGACCAAGCAGTATACCATACTTCCTGACCATATCGGGAAGACCTACTGGGTCCATGTGTTTCAGAGCATTGACAGCATTGTCATTAGAAACCCAAACGTCTGTTTACAAATAATTCAAAGAATGCATTAAGCTTGCCAATATAAACAACTACAAAGAGTATGAAAAACAAAACAAGTCTTTTGAAAGTTGACTTTCAACCCATGAGAGCTGAAATATATTTAAAGGGACTTTGATAATGCTATATTGCAGTGCTAACAGGGAAATTTAGCAAAATAAACAGACATACAGACAAGTTCATTAGAATGATGAACAAATTATTAAACAGTAAATTAGACGGACCAATGGACAGTGAGGTGATTGAAGGGCAGCAGTAGATAATCTGTTTAGCGGGAAGTTTTCATTTAATGACCAAATTTTGTCACCCAGACAATTTCCATATTAGTTTTAATCTCTTGCAAATAGCACAATGGAAAGCTTTCAATATTTTCATGTTTTACTTCATTAATTGAAATGAAACAAGCTAATAAATGATATTGTTATGGGATGTTATCAACAAACAGCATCATAAACATTATATCGACATCAACTCATAAAACCCTGCCTTAAAGCAGCATTTTGCGTTGGGTCCCTTTTTCCACCTTTTTAACATGTGCTTGGTTTTTTTTACATGTATCAATCATAAAACAGCAAACTAAGATACCGTCCAAGTTTCACCCTGCCAAGAGCGTTAATTAGCGAGTAATTAACGATTTATGTCGATAACGAGTAAAAGTGTCCTCGACAAAGTTTTCATATCTCCAAATCCACTAGTTTGAATTCCACCAATCAGTGAATAGTATGTTTATTCATGAGCATTTTGCGTTTGGTCGCCGTTTTCTACTTTGTTGACATGTCCATCGAGTTTTTACATACATCAAATCACAAAACAGCAAACTAAGATATTAGCCAAGTTTTTCCCTGCCAAAAACGTTAATTGGCGAGTATTCCACATACAAAATTAATCGCATTCA
>JAIPMN010002423.1:0-53488 GCA_020650975.1 Apostichopus californicus
GGCGATTCGTCGAATGGTACCTATCCGGGCAGACATTTTCAGTTTTGTAAGCCCCCCACCCCCAAAAATGATCACTCAAACTTAGTACCCCAACAAATAATGACTTTTAAGGACGAAATTTTACAAATTGGTAGAATAGAGAATACCATTACATTAGAATACATATGTCACTGTTACTGAGTTCATATGACCTCTTGTCATCTTCACATTTAATTGACATCTCAAAAGTTCTGTCATATTATCCTTGAAAAGCAGCCCTTTTTACCTTTTTTTTTATGGACTTCAGCAAATTAGTTTAAAACCTCAAAAATAGCACTCATTGATCAAACATATAAAATACACCCCCCCCCCATCCCCTCTCCCTCCCAGCTCTCTTTACCAATGAATGCTCGTCAGCCAGACACTCTTTGATAGTGATATTTATTACATAAAAGAAACTCCATCAAAAAGTTTTTTTTTTTTTACGACTCTTCTACAAATATTTGTACACTTGGTATTAATAAAACTTTTGTGGAACTGCATTATTATCAGATTTTAGGATTGAATTGGAAATATCAGAAAAGATCAAAATTCAACCAAAAATCAAAGAGGTTCTTAACATCACAGATCTCCAAAAAACAAATATCACTTTCTTTTTAAACGTAATACTGATTTTTACATTCAATTACAAAAGGAAAAGCAAACGTGAAAGAAAATCTCCTTTTTTTTTGCAACTACGTAAACAGGGGTTATAAAATTATTTCAGTAAATACAGGCTTGGCAAATTCTTACCTTACCAATGAGACAAGCTGATATATAATAAGACCCCTGCGGGATCTCTCCCGTTAATGCAGTGGAGGACGGGTAAAAGAAATGCTTTCAAGGTATGAAGTTCTTGTCAAAAGAAGAAGCTCTCTTGTTATGAATTTGTTCAAGGATGAAACCAGAAGATCCATTTTTTTTTTGTGCTGGCTAAAGGATCCTCATCTTGACGAGGGGAGCTTGTACAAGAGGCAAGAGAGGTAGTACTAATGAGGTAGTACTAATAAGAAGATTTAAATAACCACAGTGCAATATTTTTGCATCGGGGGAAGGGGAGAGGCTAGGTTCATCTCATTTGACCATCGTACATATTTACAGATGCTAGCAAAATATGATCACCCTTTTCAAATTTCCTGGCAGAAAGAATGAATATCGTCCTCCGTATCCCACCTTTAAATGTGTAATCCCTTTCCAGCTCTCTCCCAGAATTTGGCATTCCAGAGAACTCATAATAATGATAATAATATTAATAAGATATTCACGACTAAACGTTCCACACATATATGCTTAATTCAGTTCTTCACCTGAATACGAGGTACTTGGCAATCACAGAGAGTTATTAAGTATTTTTAAATGAGATTTACATGTATAATGCATATTCATTAAAGTACTTAAAATGGAAAAACGTGAATAATGCATTATTTAAAAGACTTAACCACTTATCTCACAAGATGAATACACAGTTTGTACAAGACACGAAGCAAATCCTCACTTTTTTTTGGGTAGTTTACAGCAAAAGTTTTTCGCAAGTTAGAGAAAGAGATGAATATTTTAGCAATGAATAATAATAATAATAATAATAGACCACAAATGTATCTGCAGTGATTCAGTGTGGCAAACTCTATCATACATGTACAAAGGATACAATTGACAATACTACTAGAATACAACTAAATTTCGTCAAGTCTTCCTGGACAACTAACTCAATCTTCGTCATTTGATGCGGAAACCAAAATGAGAGAGACAAATAGAAATAAAAAATAAAACCTCAAAACTGGCAAAATTGCTCATCTATAATTTTATGTGATTTACTTTCATCATTCACCAAATCAGTTTCAGAAAAGGTTAAAGGTCACCAATGTTTCCCCCCTCCCCCTCCTCCCCCCACCCCCAACCAACCTTTAGCATACTCAAAATTGTTTAGTCTGGAAAAAGTACTTTCTGTGAGTAGCTGACTCTTGAAATACTTCCCATTCAATGAGAAGGGTTCAATTTGACCTTTAAAATGTTTTGGTAATTGCAACAAAGCTATGAGGGTGGCGGTCAAATGCTTCTTGAGATCTGAGTATAAGTGACCATTATTTGACTTTTCTAGCATATTTGGGGGGTATACTGATTATCTTTAATTGCTAATGGTTGCTATGTAACCATTAGCAATAAACAGTTTAAAGTCCTTTACTTTTAACATTGTATTGTTAATAGTCTCGAAACCACTGAGTTTTGAGCGATTATAAGGTAATTGTTAAGATCATTACAAAAGGATTTCTCTAAAAAAAACAAAAAAAGACAGAAAACACCCAACAAAAAAATTATGAATGAAAAAACTGTTGTCATAGTGCAGTGCCACATAAACACAACTGTTTGGTAAGAACATACAAAATGTTGAAAGTAAGAACAAAATTCAAAAGCTGCAGCAGCAGATGTGGAAGTTCGATGATGTAAAGTTGCAGGCATTGGTAGTCTCATTATGAGGGTTATACCTCATCATCACATTGTGAGGTATATAACTCATCATGCAAGTTGGTACCTCATCATGAAAGGTTGTACTTCATCATGAAAGGTGGGACCTCATTATAAGGGTTATACCTCAAGAAAGGTGGTACTTCATTATGAGGGTTATATATCATCATGGAAGGGGGTACTTCATCATGAAAAGTGGTACCTCATCCTGAGAGGTATACCTCATAGTGAAAATTATGCCTCATCATGAGAGGTGGTACCTCATATGAAGACACAGTACTAAGTCATGGAAGTCCAGATATCAAGCTGCGAGATAGACACCTTTACTGCACAGTAACTGCACTGTACTGTAACAGACACTGTAACGGTACTGTAACTGCACTGTAACAGACACACTTAGTTCTATTGGCTTTTTCTACTACCATAGTAGAGTCAATCAGAAGACCTACATAGCAGGACACTAAGCTATCTATATAGTCTGAAATTTAATGATAGAGCTGTTAAAATATTTCACCGTGCCAGCTTGACTGTACTTAAACAGACTCTAGTATCAATGAGTTTGAACTCTATTATTTCATAGAACTTGCTGGATGTAACCACAGAACAAGCAGTAACGACAATACACACTGAATTTGTAGTGTTTAAAATACTTTTTAAATCTAGAGTCTGACCTAAATTGCTTGAGCCCTCAGAAATTCTTTTAAAATTACCCTAACTATGCATAACTCTACACTAGAGCTAGCAGAGTCAAGACATTCTAAAGATATCATTATGGAGGTCAAGCTGTTATCAGTAAACTCAAAACTTACAATAGATTTTCAATTCAAATAATAAATCCATCACTCACTGATATTGTTGAGTTTTGAACTAAATTTATCTAGATTCTGTACTACAATTAAAGAGTCCAAACCATAGAGTCTTGCAATATAATTTTGTAGTGTTTAACTAACATCCAAAAAAATAAGAGAGTCCAAGATATATATAGTGTCCATAATACGTCAAAAATAACAGAGTCCAAAAAATAACCGAGTCAAAATTATCAAATTAACAGATCCTCAATTATATGAGACTTTGACTTGAAATATTTAAAATTACAAATTCCACGGATAGGGTTTTGATTTAAGCATTCATGTTAATAAATTGGCTACAATAAAACATTACAATTTGACAAACAGACTCTATAATTACAGTGTGTGATCTATAGTGTGTATTGACAGAGTCAAAACTGTAGTCATAGAGCAGAAATGGTGATCAAAGTTCAAATAGGCCTTTAATAGTAAAGAGTTCTATTCTAAGCTTCAACAATAATTAGCATCCAAATTTATCTGATCAAATGGTTATCAAAAGTGTTATTTATGTTATAGTGATCATAGACTATGATATATATAAAAGACTAACAGGTGAAATTCAAACTGAGAATGAGAACACACCTAATTAGCAATAGCGCCCTCACACAGGTCCACATTTAGACATAACATCTAATTTACACTTGAAATATTTTCTGAGAGCTTCTGACTTTTTAAAATTATTCTCAGACAATAAAAGAAGGATTAAATTAGACAATTCTTTATCTCTGGGAGGGTGAAAAATAATATGCTGCTGTGTTGGAATTTTGAACTCTTTCTAGCATATTTGGGGCAATACTGGTGACCATTAACCATTAGCTGTTTCTGTTCCACCAGATCTTTGCATATCGTGACTCAAGTTGCTAAGTACTAATAATGTGTACATCAAACTTGAATCTCTACTTGAGCTCCAAGATTTTACCAACGTCTTGGTCATACCCAACGATGACCACTGCATTGGTGGGTGAGTTTCTCCTGCGACGACGACAACGAAGATGGCTTACGACCGTAAATGCGTAGACATCCAACATATTATTTATACAAGTTTGCTTCCTGGGACAAATTATTACACAGAAGTCTCCGATTGAAGCCTCAAGGTAAAACGATTATTTTTATAGTCGTATGCCTCCTCGTTCAGTTTGAAATGAGGAATCCTCATGATATAAACTTGGAGCTGAATTTCCCGGTGGCGGAGCTGAAAGGTCGTACCTTCACAGAGTGATCTGGATACCAGAGTATCCGAGACGAGCTCCCAGGTTTGGTTGCTGGTCGTGTCACGTATACTATCAACCACCGGCGGGCCTGGGGTGAAGAAAGCCTCCAGAAAGGCCTTGGGGGACATGTTATAACTTATGCACGTGGCCAGATGTCGGATCACAGTGTCCATATTCCAACGAGGCTGTTGCCTTGTGACCCGTAAATATTTTTGTAACGACCGAGCGATCGAGGGGAAGATAGCCTGGGCTGCTTCCGTAGGGTCCATGACGTGGGAGGCCCCTCGGTCCTCGTGGAGTCGCTTAATGTGGGTGAATGCATCCTCCGTGGCTATCTCCAGCCTGGCCTTTCGTTTCTTGACCCTTCTGTCGTATTCTTGCTCTTCGTAGAACCTGTCGTTTCTACCCACCCCCGTCTCTTTTCTCCTCCCCTCCGAGGCCATCACTGCTCTGGCCCGGCCGGTTACCGACTCGTTGTTGCCTCCCCCGTCCACGCTATAGAATTTGTACTTGTTGGCTTTGTTAGGTGTGCGGGAGGTGGGGACGTGCAGCAGGTGGGGGTTATAGATATGAAAATCACGGTAATATTGTTCCAAGATCCAGATGGCCGCTCTCTGAATGCTGAGCTGGCCGATGGTGTAGTATTTACTGGCGCCGTCTGGAGACCTGACCACCTTGATCATGTACGCAGGTTGTAACTGTCGCAGCTCCAGTAGTATCAGAGCTAAGTAATGGACAAAGAGCAGGGCGTCCACCAAGGACACTGCGTATTGTACTGTCCCCTCGTAATCGAGTTCGCCTGGGATGATGACCCGTACTCCATAAAACAACCAATAGGCGACTAGCAGCACCAGTATGAGCGCCAGTACCGCCAGCCGGTAAACGTAGAGTCTCGGCAGAGTGTACCTGGGCTTGCGAACAAAAAGAGCCCAGGTGCCGACGGCCAGGATGAAGAGCTTGAAAGCCATGCTAATGAAGAGGCCGTCGCAGGGCGTCCCACACGGGTTCGGAGTCCACATGGTATTGGGGATGATGACGAATGCCACGGGTGAAAAGAAAGCTGCGGCGCCCAACCCGATGGCGACGATGTAACCAAAGTAACGGTGGCAGTCGAGGCCCTGGCGACGCCTATCGATGGGCCGGCCCAGTCGACTGATATCGAGATCTGACCACGACCGCTCCGAGGTCCCGCTGGTGATGGCGGTGGTATTGTCTCCCCAGTTATCATCTTGCGGGAGAATCTGGACCTCGATCACCTGAAGTACGGCAGAAAGAAAAACAAAGAAGATCAAAGTATGAATGTTATTAGAGATTTAAGAATGTACACTGCTAGATATCAGCAGTTAATCAGCAGTTATTTTTACGACGCTTAAGTGACCACAAATGTGGGAGAACCCTGCAAGGGCTTATGGATTACAACTTACACGTCGGGTGGCTTCCAATTCAACATGTTTTGGTCTTGATCTAAAAGAATAAAGCTTCATAGCTGTGTTGAATTATATGGTGTCCCTTCCCATAGTCTCGTTAACTTTTAAACCATCCTGTGAGAGGATTAATCAACACATGTGGTAGTATTGTTACAATGTGAAACATTCAAGTGAGATTCTTGTTCCCTCACTTAGTACGCCAAAAGTTTGATGCCAGGCTGTGTGGGGCAAAATCGATTATGGTCCATAGTTTCGTGCAATCAGACACTGCAGGTTTACAGAGACGATAATATGCCCAGGTATCGTTTGAAATTGACTCATCGTTGATGAGCAACATTTGTCAGCTGTTGTTGCTTTCCTTTAACATCCATGATACCTTAACTGTGGACAAATCATCTTTGCACCAATAAAGTGTACTTTGTTACCAGTTTTATACATTTTATTTTTTTGTGCACTTTCTCCTTGTTTAAGGTTCAGAATTCTCTGTAAATTCAAGTCCACCTAAACATGAAAACCTTGCTGTGTAAATAAAATGTGTAATCAAAGAACTTTAATTCCAAGGACAGAGCACGTCTATGAATGTGGCATTGAACATGAATGTGGCATTGAACATGATGGATAGACAACTATGATCCCATTCAACCATTCATGGACAAATTAACAGACACTGCCAAACTGCTATTAGAGAAACAAAAACAAGTGTCCTTGAGGGTAAACCTTGAGAGGTTTGGTAAGCAGCAAAATACCGTCTTAAACAGCTCTAAGATATTAAATATCAATCTATATTCAATATTGCCACAATTTTGGAGGTGGTGATGAAACAAAAAATTCAGCAATTCTTTCTTCATGTTTACAATCGATGGTGAAGACATCTGCGCTACAAGCATTCACCCCGCCCCGCCCCCCCCCCCCCCACCGCATGTTACGGCGTTAAAATACTGTCTAATTACAGCTAGATTGTACAGTCAAATTTTTACAATTTTAATTTTCAGTTTTGTATATTTTCTGTTGCATTGATAAAACAATACATACTAGTTCAAAGAATATGTTCAACATTATTACCCCAAGGTTGCTGTTAATCTGAGTCGCAGGAATGACAGTAAAACAGACACCATTGTTTTGAGACGGTTACAAATGTGGTTGAGACATCACACATACATGTAACCGGGTGCACACATGCAAATGTTTTCGCAGATTCTCACCTCAAAATTGGCAAAATCAATATTTCTGGTTTTTTGCTTTCCTCTAACTTTTCCTCTTTTTCAGGTCATATAATGCCATTTAACTATATTTAACACAATACAATTTACATAATGACACCAACAGACTGGAGAAGATTCTCTTAAATCTTTTAGCAAAAATCATATGTACTCTAACCTCTTCTCTCTCTGAATCTGTAGTGAGGGCAGCAGACGAGAAGTTGACCGATTTGTTATCTCCGTCGTTGCGTGATTTTCTGTGACTCCGCCTACTCCTGTCGCTGTCATAGTCTGTCGTCTCCGGGTCCTTATTCCTGTTCTTTCGGCCCTTCTTGCTCCGATGGGACTTTTGACTCTCTTCGTCGGACTCCTTGCCCCGGTTCCTGCGGCTGGTCTTACTCGGCGAGGAGGAGGACTTTGTCGGGGACACGTTGCCGGAGTTGTCTGTCGGGACTGCCGCACTGTTGTTGAGGTTTCCCGCCTCGGTGGTAGCGGTCGCCGCTACGGCTAGGAACCCGCCATCGTCGGACGTGTCTGGATTATCCGGATCCATCTTCTGGTAGGCGACCAAGTCAGCCTGGTACTTCTCCTCGACGGGTTTGTGCGACACGATGCTGGTTATGTGGGACTGCTATATACTCCTGGATTAAAAAGGAGAGGAGCGAGAGGGAGGAAATAAAAGGGAAAAGTTTAATGGTGGATAAGATAGCACATTGCAAGGCAAATATTTAAATCTATAAATAGGGATTACATGATACTTAAAACTTGAAGAAATTGATCTCTTAAGACAAGATCGTAATCACATGGAATTGTCTAGATTCTTTTACTACTACAGTAAATGTCACAATATGTAATGTAATGAGTGGGTGGCCACCTTGCCATAATTATTAAATGGCAAAAGGTGACCTTTCTTTTAAGACAAGATTTTAATTTTTGTGAGAAATTTGATTTGTAGGATCTTAGTCATGCGTCCTACACTCTCAGTCCCGAGAGTAAATTTCACAACAAATGTAACAATGTGAGGGTGACGACTGACGGTTACAAGTAGTCTGTTATAGATAGCAAGCACTGACATCATACGTACACTGTCCAGGATATCCTCTGTGAGAGGCAGTAACTGGTTTGTGACACTTGAGGACATGAGCATACATGGGGGGGGGGTGGGAATTATTAAATTAGATAAAAATACTGTGTTAAATAGGCAGAAGAACATTTACTTCTTGCTATAATTTATACTTCACAGCCAATTTTTCAATGTCAGATGACGGAATGGGTTCTAAAAGAGTTTAAACATTCCTTGTACTCTGAAACAGTGAGGCAGTGATGTTGGTGATATTTTTTCCGAAGAGGTCGCAAGAAACAGAGATGTGGCCAGCTCACAAAATGAATACCAGAGGAAACCCTGCTGTAGATTGGTCTTCTACTGTACATTTACTGAGCTACACTTACAGTTTAAGTATAGATACATAGTGCAGTACAGTACAGTAAAGTACAGTACAGTATAGTAACTACAGTACAGTGCAGTATAGTACAGCACAGTATAGTATGTATAGTAAAATAAAGAACAGTACAGTATAGGTATCACACCACAATTAGAGTAGTGCACGTCCGCCTGAAAGGTTAACAATTGTCGGGAAAATAGCCCTAAAGTGACCTACTGTATGGACATTTTTTGGGTATTTTCTGGGTCTTCATCATTCTTTTTGATGTTTGGATGTTGAAGAGGACGAAATAAACCACTGATGGTCTAAACATCTGGAGGATTGAAGGTGTTTTTAGGTATTTTAGAAAATCTTGGGTGAAACAAGAAGATTCAACAGAGACAGCTCACAGATGGGTTGAGGAGCACTATGATAAACTTTGAGCTCTTCTAGCTCAAAATCTAAACGGTCATGGAGGCAAAAGTTGAATGTGTTGTGATAACCCAAGCCATCAACTATCATATGGTGGGTAGGACATGTCAGTTGAAAACTTCTATCAATGCTCTTTCGGCCTTGGCAAGTGATGAGTTAAGTGTGTAAGTCAATGGGAGCAATTAACTGTGGTGTGATAACGACTGTAAAGTAAGTGCAAGATCTAACACGGATAGGGTCTCAGATTAGCTACTGTAAGGCTTCCTGATCCTTGGGTCTCTAAACTAAACTTAAACTAAGAAGACTATGCAGCATGCCAATGGCATAAAATAATTTATGCCTTAAATGCGACTTTACAAGCCAAAGCTACAGCATACTTTTCTATGACCATCAGGTATGGTACAGTAGTTTAAACCTTAGATGTGTAACAAACTAATTGTTTTAGAAATTAAGTTTAAGTTGTTTTTTTCTCCTTTTGTCTTTTCTTTAATGCCAGTTTTGTTTTCACTTACATGCAACCTTTAAAATAAATTCATTTCTTTGCTAAAGTCACAGTTAGGCTGACCAATGGTTATGACTAACTATTCTTCCTTGATTTATCACCCCTCTTTCAAAAGGAAACAAGGTTATTACTTAGTGATTAGATTTCTTAATTAATCATGGGGAAATATGTTATAAGCTGCAGTTTGTGGTTATAGTAACCATACACATAGGTTCCCATCCCCCCCCCCCATTTCCTGTATGGTAATTGGTCCTATTAGAGACTAATCCCCTTCCTAAACAGGAAGAAAAGCAAGAGGATTAAGAAAGGTCAGACGAAATCTATCTCTTTTAAAAGGTAGTAACCATTCACTTCTTGGAATTTTCAATAACAAATGGAATACGAAACCACACAATGTGACTTATTTATGACTTTTAGGCCAGTCACTGGACAAAAATGTAGAGTGTAGGATCACACAGACTAACACCACAATCATATACTTATATTGCAATTACAGAAGCTTACTGTACAGTCCTCCATATACTTCAGGAGATCTGTACAATAGGTTACACTGTAACTTGAGGGGCCAATTTATTTATTTTCAGTGTCCCTATGTCACACTGTGAATTAGTAGGAAAATTACTTCTAACTATTTAAAGATGTGAACCTTTTAGTATGAAGCAACATGGGGGGGGGGGGGAGGAGGGGGATTGTAGCGCAGAAAACAGAAATTTTTCCATACAGTGTGTAACCCTTATATTAAATTACTCAATTTTTCTAAACCAAAGCTGAAACATTTACCATTGGCCGCTCTGATATTGGTACAAGAACTCAAAAAATGTCACCAAGTTTAGATTCCGTACATGTATGCACATTAGGGAATGGCCTCTACCGAAATATCATGTCCTGGGAGGGTTACTACTACTAGATTGGTGTTGAGAGTCGGAAAATGGTTTAAATCACTGCTATAAAGAAACCAATGATACCAGAACAAGCCTCCAAAACTCAAAACCGATGTGATAAAACATCAACCATTTGTCTCCAGTCTGTGTAATACATTCATGTTAATTAGGCCAGTCCTTATATCCCACAGACTTTTATGTGTCTCAGCACGCTACATTTTATGTTATTAAACTTGATAATAAATCCCTTGATATCCTTTTCTCATAATTTTGAAGATTGCCCCGTCTCTATCGAAGCATCTCTCGCTGCCATCTGCTGCCGCACTACAAATAAATAAGAATGAGCTATGTGTATTCCCTGTCTCGTTACGGACCGTTTGATGTTATTGACATGCAGAGGAAGACTTGTCATCTCTCTACCTATACATCTCTCATCACCGTCTCATCTCATGTCACTACTTTAATCATCCTTCCTCAGGACTGCATAGATAGATAGATCTAGATTGATATAGATAGATAGATAGATCTAGATATATATATATATAGATAGATATATCTAGATAGATATGGATAGATAGATAGATAAAGTAGATAGATATGGGGTGATCATGCACTGAAGAAGAGTTAGTTTTGCTCCAAGGCTCTGCAAAAACCAAACATTGGCTGTTTTACTTCCAATCACTTTAATACTTAATTTAATTTTTATATCTAACTAAAGATCCAGCGTTTCTCTAAAAGCAGCATAGTTGTTTAACAGTTTTTCTGTTATTCCTATATATATCTACATATCCACAGTAATGGATGCAGGCAACCTCTTCTCAACATATCTGAAATGTGCACTACATCATCAATCAAAAAACCCACATACTGTACAGTACAATACAGTTAAGTAGAATGGATGCTACAGCTATGCCAGTCTTCATCTGATGTGGTCACCTACGTATACTCCTCCCATACAACTAACCTCTCGCATCGTTTCATGCTGTGAACAATTTCTTCACGTCTCATGTTATCAAAGTTACATTCGTCAGAAGATATTTGAGAAGTGATGCGTAAGCTTGACAGAGCTAACTCAGTTGAATTCACTCATTTCTGTACAAGTTCAATGTAAATTGGAACTGTACGTAGGCGTTTAGCAAACTCTCTGATCTAAATCCTGAATGTACCATCATCATTCATGCAAATTCACAATGACACTGGAATCGTTACGAAATATGGAAAGAAAGTTTAACCCCTCCCCTCTCCCCCACCCTGACAAGAAGAAAAAAATATCATTTAAAAAATATCCAGCAAGACTAATTTTTTCAAAGGTAGTATAAAGGTGACCATTGAAGTTCACCCTTTAATCAGTTTAATGATTCAAAACTTTAATACCATGCAAGGAATAATTTATTCGCTTTATGCGTCTAGGTTTAGTCCAACTGATCAACAGTATAGTAATACAGTTACTGTATGTACATACTGTAACGCCAAGGTATAGTCCAGGTATAGTCCAGCTGATCACCAGTACAGTTACTGTTTGTAAATATACCAACGCCAAGGTATAGTCCAGCTGTATAGTCCAACTGATCACCTATTCAGTTACTGTATGTAAATATACTGTCACTCCAAGGTATAGTCCAGGTATAGTCCAACTGATCACCAGTACAGTTACTGTAAACTGTAACTCTCATGTATAGTCCAGGTATAGTCAAACTGCTCACCAGTACAGTAATACAGTTACTGATGTACATACACTGTAACTCCAAGGTATACAGTAGTCCAGGTATAGTCCAACTGATCACCAGTACAGTTACTGTAAACTAACTCTCAGGTATAGTCCAGGTATAGTCCAACTGCTCACCAGTACAGTTATTGTATGTATACTGTAACTCTAAATCTTTTAGTTCTTGATAATTTAGAAAAGTATTATAAGGTATTTATCAATCCTTATCCACCTGTAATGTCAAGGCTACTATTCTACCTAACATGAACAAACTGCCACACTATACATATGTTTATCTAGTAATTTTAGCAATTTTAAAGGCATACTTATCTCAGCGTTTTGTGAGAAATAAATTTACAAACATGTAAGTGGCTACACAAAAATGTGACCACTAAATTATCTTCCGCACGATCTGCACTCCCCTTTTTAGATGTTAGTTTGTTTTTAATTCTTTTTTCTTTTTTACAATATTATACGGAAATTACAGACAGCCATGTACTAGGCTATTATGATAATGGTAAGATAAACAATATTTTGTTCAATGTGTTTCCACTTCTAACTAATGTCTCTTATATTAACTCCCACTGTTTTAAATCACTCTCTCATGATTCACAAATTACACTTTTCATAATTGTCTGAAGAAAAAGAAGTAATTGAAGCGAAAAGAGAAAACAAATACGGCCATTATTAATCACTTGGAATCGTTTATCATTCAGCTGCACCTACTGTATAGTAGTAGTGTGTACACATGTAAAGCTAACTCTGTGGACGATACGGTTCTCCGTGTCGGTACGAGCAAACAAAATGATTAAACGTCGGCCGTCAATGGAGAAATGAGTCACAGAGAGAGCCGAGAAGAGGCAGGGGATAAATTAGGCATCATCTCTGTCGATTAACACGATAGGAGACAAGATACTGCCTCTAGCTGCTCCTGAGATCCGAAGAGAAGAAACAGGGGGAGGAAGAAGATGACGGAGAAAATCGAAGGATCTGAGATGGATTGGATCTATATCTTCGGTTTCTCTAAAAGATGAGCCTTTGAGCAAAATTATCCATCAGTTTGTGTTTGATATTGACAGAGCTTATAAATGATGAAATGTTGATGTGTATATGTATGTATGTATGCCTCTGGCCTGTTATTCATAACTCCCAAATATGTAATCTTAAAGCAGATATTGGAGCTGATTTTTTTTTTTTTAATATATCTTCAATTTGGTCATACAAACTTTGACAAATTTTTTTCACAATTGGATATATGTTAATTCCAATGACTCACGAGAGACAACATGCTTGAATGTATTTGTTTCTCAATTCAAATATATCAGAAATCTATTCTAATTTTCATTTCTTTATTACTTTTCATAATTCCTGGTTTCAAGTCCACTTCTTGGGAAAAACTTATCCTTCAAGTTTTGCACCGAGTTTTGGTTTACGAATGTCTCATATAATACTGAAAAATTGCCCAATGGCAGTGTCAGTGAACTGCTATACATATTTGCCTTTGTGTAGCGAGTTGCTCATTGGAATATCAGTTTTAGCTAGATGCAATATTTACAGGAGAAAATTATTCTCTGACTTTTGTGACAAAATGTACAAACTTCAAACATGAAAATACAGCTACAAAACTGCACATTTTAGGAAAGGAATGAAAGTTTCTACGTGGATGTATGCTCAGATTATAGTTTTCATGTATTTCATGAATAGATCAACCTCTTAACTATTCTTTTAGTGTGTATTCATAGCAAAGACAAACTAGAAATCTGTGTTACTATGTACACTACAGTAGTTCCATTAATTTGTTTTCATTAAATCCAAGTAAGATTTGTTGGACTGCCTACATGTGGACTATGAGCAAATGCCACAGACCACTTGAAAGGAGTGCAGACAAAAGCAATTGTGAGAGAACATACAGTAAATTTGCAATAAATCCCATAGTACCTCACCAGGTTAATTTGGATATTTTACGAGCGAGGAACAAGCTTACCTGTCTCCTCACAACCTTTGGCAGGTAGAATGACAAGGAAGGTCATTGACCGTGAGGGTCCGGTCATAGAGGGGGGCACAGTGTTAACAGATCACCTGTTCATGCTATGGGCATGGCAGAGCGAGAGTTCTGAGGTTGTGAGTAGACAGGTAAGAGAGGAGCATATACTGTATATTTAATTATACTATTTACACATTCAGTTCAAGAACTACTTAATTAATACAAACACTTAATATCCTTTGGCAAGAGAGTTCATAAGGCACTATCACGCTTCGGCTACAATTATTAGTAACCACCAAAACTGACTACACGGGTATGGTGAATTGTAAGTAACCGAACTTATTTATGACTAACATTCTAAATTGCACATCCCTTCCTCCCCTTCCCCATACTGTACCTCTCTTATCCCCTTACTCCCCCCTCCTTTCCTTTCCATCCCCACCACATCAGCTTCCCAACATAACTTCCCCTGCCACTGTTAACCTACAAAGGTACAGCTACAAAGCTAAATACTGTACGCAACTAGCAGATAAGGGTAATGTAGCTATTGGGCACCGGCTTTACAGTATTTGCACTATTTTCTTCATGATTTAAACAAAATTCATGCAGTAGAATACAATTCACATAATTACTACTGGGCAATTCCATGGTAACGGAAGGACATTGGGACTAATTTTCTGACATTTGAACAAGTATATCATGACTATCCCCATTAATTACAACAAATAATTGTCATCATTGACTAGCTATAACTACGTACTTCAATTTCCACAAATTTTTTTTACACAAACCCTTCCCATTTTTGAAATATGAATATTAATGAGGTCGGTAACGGAAGGACAGCAAACGGACAAGGGTTTTCACACGTCTTGAGTTTATTGTAATTTCATTGCATTTCTGAACCTGATTCTGGAAAATATGGACTCTTAGCTTTCATTTGACACCAAATTTACTATTGTTACACACTTTTAATTTTTTGGGTATCATGTCCACTTTCTCATGGAATTGCCCTACTGTACGATGGAAAATATTTACACTTAATTTAAAATTACACTAAATAATACTACTGTTTATAAATGGGATGTTTGCTGCTCAATGCCTTCACCTAGTCTAAAGAAATTGTCCCAGACTGTTTACAGCATCAAACACAATTCTTAACCACCACAAACAACACACGTTTTCTTTTGAAGAAATCGTATAAAGATTACGCCATCAACGTGTCTCTTTAATATTGTGATGTGAAGTGACATCATTTTCAAATTGGATTTTTATCCAGCTTTTCATTGATGAATCAGAAATGGCCGGAAGGTATCTTTACCTGATGTACGTAGTGTGTATAGTATGCTATGGGTAGACTAATAATACGCACAGTGATGCACTGTACAGTATTAACTGTATTATACTATTTAAATGTGACGCATGTCCATGTTACAGTAGATCATGCCGTAACTATAAACTTTATGAAGGGGTGGGAGGGGGAGGGGGAGGAGGAGGGGAGGGAGAATGGAACTCTAGGGTAGGGGGTGGGACAAATGCAGAGCACTGCAGAAAACAACACATGATAAAACACATTTTCATGCATTTACAATGCTTGGCAAAATTTATGATTAAAACTGTTGGGTTTTTTTTATTCTTTCTTTTTGTGAAAAATTCCTTAATAAATTTCAGATTGATGATAGTTATCGTTTAATATCAAATCAAGGAAAAATTTACTGTTAACATTTTGTGCCGCAGTTTTAAAGGTCTATTGTAAAAAACTATTGTTTCTGTGTAGAATAACTACTCGATACATCTTCGTACTTGACTAGCAATTTGTCCCTTTTACACATGGCATTTTGCTATCTGATACAAAAATAACACATTTTAGATAAATATTCCCCAGTGTCAAATTGAACTTATAATTTAAAATACACTTGTAACTGACAAAATTTGTATTATTTAACCAAATAAGTCTTTGTCAGTTGTACGTAGACACAAAGTGTTCTAAAAGCAATGATGCCAGCATTTCATATTCTTTATTAATTGAAATTCTGTCAGTTTTCCATTACTTATTATACTAAGAAAACTCGACAGGTTCCATGCAACTACTAGTCTACCTATTAAAGCGGCCCTGTATAAGACAATATGTACACTGTAGCTATAGAGTACATGTATGCACTCTATGAATATATATTAGTCAATTTCATACATTCTTAAATTTCAAATCAGCCTCATAAATGCAATATGGATTAATATTACCACTGAACAGAATTCATGAATACTTAACTTGCCTCCAAGTTTTGAAGAGACTTAGAGAATAAAAACAAAAAACACCAATGTTTGATTTGAACAACCAGGCGTAAAATGACAGATTTTACTTATAATATATTCCCAATAAATCTTCATCACGCAATCTCTCTAGAAGAAACCCCCTCCTATAATCATCGTCATCATCCCTAGAAGAGATTCTGCCACGGTCGTGTGCAAGTTAAACCACTCTTATCTTGTGAATCAGCCCAACCCATCGATTTTTTTTTTCTTCTTCTTCCGGATGAGTCACACGGTCGCCGTGACGTTTTTTTTTATCTCGACATTACTCTCTCGTGCTCGATATACACTGCCTCTCGGGTGCAGTAGAAATATCGAGCTGATATCCGAGACGCACGGAAAACAGTTCAGGAATCAAATGGATGACGGAGAAAGGTAGAGATAGATCCATATGTGAGAGAGAGACAGAGGACGCTTGGCCGTGATTTGATATCTGCCTCGCTTGTACCGAGGTATAATCGGCGAGATGACATACTGTACAACCAGACTCATTAGCGGTGTGAAATGAACACAGCAGAGTGGATTTGATGGGGTTTTTAAGACTGAAGTATTTCATTTCATAAATGTTTTGAGGGGGAACCTGGCGAAGTTGGCTGGCATCATGTTTCACCGAGGGTACAGTGCCTGCTTGATGATTAACGACGGGAGGGAGAACATGACAAAAAAGTGGCCCACTTTTAACCGGCATAGTTGAAAAGTTCAAAGTACTGTGAAATGGTGATCGAGCTTGAAAATAACATTAACAATAGAGTACTAGCAAAAATAATGTGTGGAAAGTGTGGTTCATTGTCTGAAAACAGACATGTCCCCAAAGAGAAATACAGATGTACAGATTTATTATTATTTAATAATAATAATAATAACAATAATACAATGGTATTGCACCGGTATCCGTCAAGAAGACGCTCATAATGCACAGTGAAACAAAAATGAGAAAAGGGCATTTGAGTAACAGACAAAGAATAAGATAACAACAGGGATTTATACGACCATTAGAAACTGTTGAGTTTTCAAAACAGGCGAGTTCTCAGAGAAAGATTTGAAAGACATGAGAGAAGGAGAGAGCTTGACTGATTCATGTAATCTGTTCCAACGGTGAGCATCCACACTGAAAAGCAGGTCTACGTGAAAGTGATTTCCGCAGGATCCATTACTAGTCTTAAATTCTTAATTAAGAGAAAGATTTTAAGTTCATTCACCTAGACCCTACTGTATACTCTCTGAGCTGTTGTCAGGACTGTTAGTGTAAAGCGATACCTACTCCAATCCATTTTGCTTCTTGGCCTTCTCATAATACTGTGTAAAATATTCATCAATCTACGGATAACAGTACAGCAATTGTGGAAATTCTTTACAAAGAGAGTAATTGTGCAATGATATTTATTTATTTATTCTACCCCAGTATCACCACATAAATATGTGCGACTATGAAAGAACAATTGTAAAATATATTTTGTAAGGTTAATTATTCCATGAGTGTGAACTGCATGTTTATGAAAGTTCTGGTTTTCAAGATAAGACCACCGACACCACTGCTTATAAGCCAGACACAATTGCCAGAGAATGACATGTTTTATTGAAACACTCACTTTTGGAATTCTTTAGATTTATTGTGAACTCTCACACTAGCAGAGTACTGGGGTCTTACAGTACTGTACATACTTTACCACACATTACACAGTGTAGGTAATAACCACAAGTACACAAGTTTATTCCAGTTTCATGTTTATTAAAATCCAGTATACATACTGTACATGGAACTTGATGGAAGTACATATTTATAAATAAAATAGTTAAGAGTTATAAAGATTAAAATAGCAGCGACAGTACACACTATTTAAAGGCATTGAAGACTCGCCCCAAACCGGGTGCGGCCATCTGAAAAAGTTAACTTTCTGTTGCTTGCAAGTGAAGTTTTGTTCGTGTTGCTACAAAATGCAGACAGTAATGAAACATGATACCTTGTTATCTTTAGCTGGACCTGAGATGTCCATCACTGTATCGTTAGTGCACTGTGCTGTGGGTATTGACCGCAGCTGTATGTACTGACTATACACTAGTGTCTAATTACCGACGGTAGCAAGCTGTGTATGTATTTTCTGGGATCGATGGTGGTGTCTAACACTCTGTTACACCTCATTCGAAACTAGGTCACATTACCGGCATTAGACGTTTCATTTTGCGCGAGTCTTCACACCCTTTAAGCATGTGTATACTGTCAGGCTACACTATTTAAGCATGTGTATGCTGTCCTACACTATTTAAGCATGTGTATGCTGTCAGGCTACACTATTTAAGCATGTGTATGCTGTCCTACACTATTTAAGCATGTGTATGCTGTCCTACACTATTTAAGCATGTGTATGCTGTCCTACACTATTTATAGTCATGATATATACTGTGCCAAAGAAACACCCTCCTGTACTTGGAAAAATAAACAATGCGAGCTGGAGAAGTTCAATGGTGGCCGCTTGGTAGTAAAATACATGAACAATGTAAGGAATGTACTCCACGCTGAGGTTGTTGGAAAGAATTCATCAACTCAGTGAATATTATTAATCTTTGCAGGCATCATCATCATAGATCTAATTTCTTTGATCTTGTGAATTTAGCTCAGACAGTTAGTATGTACAGTGCTTACACACATACTCATGTAATGAACATTACATCACAGCATGGTACAGAAGATAGGCATACATGTACAGTGAGAAACACTTGATGCAAAACTATATATAAATAATTACATTGCCATATTCATTGAAGCAAATAAGAACAATGTTCCCTCTCACAGTACATACTAAAAGTACACTGCCAGGAGTCCGGGAGACCTGGTACAGTAATATGATTACTCGTAGGATGAAGATTCTGACACTTCAGATATTTAATAAATGGCCAGATGTCACTATCAGTTCACAGAGAGTGGGGTGGGGTGGGGGTGAGGAACAGAGATAAATGAGGAATTGTGACTGGAAAAGGTGACCCACATATCATTATGCTAGGAGGTCCTGGCTGATCAGACTATATTAAGGGTGATAAATACTGCCAGTGAAAAATATGCTAGAGCGTTTTTACATTTTGGTCCTTCATTTAAAAGTTTGACAAAATTTTGTATTTTGTTGCCATTTGGTCAAGGCAGTTTACTGAAATCTGAGATACCCCAAATTATGTCAAAGTTTTACCACCACTCCATACAGTATGCTTGGGAGATCAAAGATCCTTTAACCATTGAATTCAGTCCTGAATATTCATGACTCATTAAATTGAAGACAACGATGTATTTGACGCCTAAAATTAGAAATTGAGAACGGTGTTTTTGATTGACACTATTCTGTGCTATCTGTGCTAGCTTACACATATGACAATCTGTTCAAAGCAGCCGCTCTAATGCTTTCAGTGAGTGTCTGAACTTGTCAGGTATATTGTTTGTCTTTCTTTGATATTTCTCTGAACCTGAACTTTCAGATCAAGATGCCACCACCTCTAAATTAAGTAAACAAATTGGAATTCACTTCACACTTATAAAGTTCTTGCCGTATGTTTTGATATCCTTGACCAATTAAACCAACCTTACAAATCGGTACGGAAGACGTATCATTGACTGCATGCGAGAGCGATGCATATTACACGATCTTTGTTTTCTCTTAAACAACAAAAATATCCTGCTCAATTAAACGGGAAGATGCTGACTGGTGGTCGACAGAGCCGATTAGAAATATCTGAAAGTTGATGAGTGGATGTAAGATAGGGGGAGAGGGACTTTCAAGTGCACTTAAAGCATCTAATAATGAGCAAGGGAGGCTTTGAAAAAAAATTGTTTTAAATTTTTCTTTGGGTGTTACCTGCAAAGTGCAACAAAAAGATATACATTAATAACATGGAAGTTATAATTCCAAAACTGACCTGGCTTGGGTATTTATAATCGACAAACTTGTAACCTGTCTCCTCCTTCCGTTATCACTCTACTGTGTCTAGCCTGAATGGGTAACCCTTTGACACTGACCTTAGCATGGTTACAGTGGAAATCATTAATGAAACAGATTTTAAAAAGTGTTCTGAAGCCAAAAACCAAATAGGTCTGGGATGCACACATTATATGGAGGAACCGAGGAAGTGAGTAAAACTCAGAGCTATTTGCACAGTGAGTACAGATACATTTAAGACACACAGCTACAGACACATTTGGTGATAGCATGAGACGGCAGCTTGACCAGAGGTCACCCGTCATTAGGGGAGGTCAGTGTCCAAAGAAGTTACCAGGTCAATATTTATATGGTGGAGTGACTGGAGTGAGAGTGCAGATGTTATGGGAAAACAGGTGAGGAACCGATAAATTAAGTTATGCACTGACAGCTTGCCCAATATATACACAGGTTTCATAAATTTCATAATTTAAGAAAGTGGATCTGCACGGCAAAATCCCAAAGAATTTGCAAAGTTTTCCATGACCACGACATAAAGAAAACCAATATCATATGTACAGGAAGAACAGCCTCTAACTGTAGCAATTACTTCCACTAATTCATGACTGCAACTCCAAAGATATTCAAGGAGGGGAACATTGGGTATCCACAAAAACCTTAGAGAGCATTAAATGTCATTGTCTACTGTACCGATACAATGTACCCAGACAAATTCCTACGGTGGTTTACTCCAGATGTTGATAATATTAATCTCAATAAGCTCCTTTAAACAACCTTTACAGTTAATCTGACATCTGCTAACAAAATCGTAAATCCCAGAAACCTGATCTTGACAAAACAGATTACGACTGAAAGCTGGCTTTCAACGGAGATCAAATTTTGTTCAATTTTCTCTTCTTCATTGGTGAGAAGATCACAAGTTACAGATTTTTCAATTCTATCAAAGTAAATAGAAAAAGTGTAGGATTCATGTCTCCTGCTGAACCCAACCCTCCCTCACCCCCCCCCCCCAAAAAAAAATAAAGTAATATACCAGTATAATATAGTAGGGAAAATTCTGAACATACAAATTATCAACAAGCAGCATTTATTTATTAATGTGGTTTATGATTACTGACTTTGTTTCTTTTGTACATGTACGTATGTGTACGTATGTGTACGTATGTGTACGTATGTGTACGTATGTGTACATATGTGCAGATATGTGTGTGTGTCATAGTGTTTATCAAAATAACATAACCTTCCGATGCAATGCAGAAATATCCATAAACTACAGACATTTTTTACTAACTACTGTATATGACCATTCTTTTGTTAACTGATGAACAATAAATTTTAAAAATATTGATAAATTTTACCTGTGTATTGCTAAGCATCTGATACAGCCATGTTCTGTACTTCAACTTAAACAGATTCTTCATGCATCAGATATATATAAATACACACAGGTTAATATGTATGTAATCCATGCAATAACCGCACCAGATATGAGTGATAATTTCTTCCACAGTCTCCAACAGTTTACAGTACACTTGATCAGTAACATACATTACACTTTATAGCATTTAGCCAGTGCTCAACAAAACAAACTCTTTCGTAGACCAATTGAAGTGGAAGACCACAGCCAGTATCTACTAGTGTACAATGAAGCCTAAGTAACAGAGAGGAGGAGATGTATTTAGCTGTATGTTTGAACAATGGTCCTAACAAAGCCCCATTAACCTTTGGACAAAGAATAAAAGCAAACAACTTTTACCAATCCATATACCTCAAAACCAGATCATCACAGAATGGGCACAGGATCAGAAACAAAATCTTCAAAGCCGGACACAGGTGTTCTAAATCCAATATTTGGCACAACACTTATTGTACAGTACAGCAGGTGTAGGCCTACATTGTATGCTATAGGATATAGTAGGCTACTGTACAGACCAAGATAAATAGCTCAATTATAAAGTAGTCCAACGTATTCATAAACAGAGTCACAATCAAATGGACACCTACTGTACAGTACTCTATCGGTAACATTTCATCATGATTTTCGCTGTCCTACTTTGACATGGTAATTACTGTTTTTACATGATGACAAATTTTAATTGTGCTACCATCTTATATCCCTGACAGTACAGCAGAGAAATTTACCTAATTGAAAACTTTTGACAAATTCATTTTGCAAGACTATGGAGGACTAGCTACTATAACGGTACAGATGGCTGTAACATTAATTTCTATGTCTTCATGAAAGGTTCGAGACTTGGATAAGTACAATAACTGAATTCTAGTTAAATTAGTCTTCCGCCATTCGCCCCCCCCCCCACCCTCCCTCCAGCTGGAGAGATTTGTAAAGTTGTATCATGCATACATGAGCCAAACATACATATCAGTTTGACATTTGCCAGATATCTGATAGAAGTTACAAGTATGTGTTGCTACATGGTAGTTCACAGGCAAAGGGCATTCTCAAAGTACATTCCGAATTTTTAGCAAAAAATAACGCTCCAGTACACAACAGTTACATTCATGTCAAAATAGATGCATACATGTGGTTTCATTGCATTTATAATTCCTTTTAGTACTGGTTCAATGTGTTAATTTTCTACACTCCGTTTACACACTATTCATTATCTATACAGACTTTGTAGATTTGATTCTGTTGTTCGATTCTCACAATGAACAATTCTGACCCTCTGTCTACTTAACTCCTTTGCTCTTAGTTTTCTTTTAGTCTACCTAGGAAGAAGATTCCCCCTAGGATCCAAACGTCAGCCCTGCAAAGCCTTTTTAAATACATTTATTTGGCGATCCTGTGAACTGTTCTTCAATGACAGCCCTGTGGTCTATACATGCCAAACCAATATACTCTCAACACATCACCTTATCCTATCAATCAAAATCACAAAACAGATGCTAGCAAGTGAATCCAGGCCTGGCAAAGAATAAAACAGCCTCTCAGCTTTACCATTTATATTACCAACACTTGATGACCCTAGGTTATGAGGAATTTAAGACCTTCAGCTTGGGGATTCATAAATGGCTGAAGAGATCTCTCTCTAAAAACATTTTCTGTCAGAGCGTTAAATACATCATGTCCATAAATTTTATACCCTCTATCAGAAACTACTGTGAAGTATAATTAGCCATGCTGGACTATCCTACCACAGTATGCGTGCTGGACTATTTTACCCCAGTATGCCTGCTGGAGTTTTCATAACACAGTACCATGCCTGCTGGACTATCCTACCATAGTATGCCTGCTGGACTATCATATCACAGTATGCCTGAAATTACATCGCGATTAACTTTGGACATAAACTTTGCCTAGTTACTGTAAGTGCCAAGGCTGCCATACTACAGAGTAGAACAGATTTTATAGTGGAGTCCTGGGTTACAAAAAGGTCTAAAAAAATAGTTCCGAACGAATTGAAGATGGGAAAAAATCTGCACACAAACACACGTCAAGGCACTTTGGAGGTAGAATAAGAAGGAAGGCATTGACCAGTGTTAAAAGTTTACCGGCTCATTCTAGGCACGATAGAACGAGAGTGCTAAGGTTGTGGAGAGACAGGTAAGCTAGGAACTAAGTAAATTTATGTAAACCTATTTTGTGCTTACTGTACAGTTACTACTGTATAAGCTTGCACTATGTTCATACAACAACAGAGTCCATGCCTGGATGAAATATTTAACCACGGTCTGAAGAGACAATAGCTATCAAGTAATTCTGTGTGTAAGGTCACAATTTACAGCATCTTTTGAAGTTTTACCCAAAATACGAGTGCCACTGATATCAAGCCAAAACCAATAGATGGAAAATTTGGTTGTAAAAGGGAAGGCAGATATTTTTCAAAATTCATGGACTTTTTCCACCTATTTTCTTACATTGAATATAACTGAGTACATTCAAGTGTGCTGTTATTTGACAGAACCTTTACAGAAAGTACTCAAACTATTGAAGGCTTAAAAACTATTCCAAGGGATTAAAATTATGTTCTCTTCTTCAAAAATTTCTATTAATTTTTTTGTTTTCAAAAATTTCAAACTATTCTAGGGAATAAAACTATTAATACTACAACAAGGGATTAAAACTGTATTAATTTTCATTGGATTAATCCCCATCAATATTGAACTGTTAGTCTGGTTCAATGGTTTAAACATATCTGCACATTAAAACATATACCCAATCAAACGGTTTGTGCATACTTGGTGACAATGGATCCAAGTTGGTTACAAACAAATACTCAGCATTTCTCTTTGAGAGACAACAATAACACAATAACTGACTCTTGTCTGTGAGTGCACACCTCTCATGTTTGTACCTTCTCTTGGGAAGATGGAGATCACCAGAGAGGATGTTGAGTGAGATGCATGGAGGACGGAGGGACAGACAGATGGACAGAGGGTCTCATCATCAGGACAAGCCCAAATGGTTGATACTGTGGGTTTGTGGAATGCAAAAGCTGTCAAGTGCAAATTGATCCAATATTGATTGATTTTAGTTATTTATTGCTCTGATCTGAAGACCAGAGAGACCACTTGACAGGATGTTTTGACATAGCCTGCTAGATATATATACACAACTGTGCATGTGATAAACTGTTAAGTGTATATATTCTGTGAGGCATAGCTTTAGTATATAGTATAGTGTATTAAACTGGCCTAGTAAATGCTGAATACTCTTGATATCAGCTGCCACAAATCAAAATTTAACATTGCCACAGCATTACCTACTGTACAGTATATGACTAATTGTTATGTTAACTAGTCAATTGATTCAATACAAGATTTTTATTTTCCCAATGATGGCCTCCCAATGATGGCCTCCCATCCCTCTCTCCCAATCCCTCCTGCTCCAAAATAGTCATGTGCAAATAAATTTATTCCTCAAAAGTTTTCAATTTTAAATTGCTAACTACTTACTTTTGATGAGCAGTGACCTTTAACTTCTGTGCTGTTTGTTATGCACCTAATTTGACACAGCAGTGACAGAGCCGCATGTCACATGACCTGTGGTTTCGCACCTTTTCTTCTAGTAAAGAAACCTTGACTTCCAATGCAGTGATTAAGAGCAAGGGTCTGATAACGAGCACAGGGTTCAAATTAAAGTTATACTCAACACAGGGTATGATCTCTAATTATGTAAATGCAGCCAATTTAACGAGGCTCATACCATATTTAACATCTATGCTGCTTAAACTAATATCAGAAAGCTGCTTTCTCTAATAAGAATACGACTCTGTCCTAGTCTGTCCAGAATAGTAGTACCATTAACTATACTGTACAGAAAGTAAATTTAGGAGAGCTACTGTATCAAAGAAAATAACAATTAAAAACAAAAAAAACCTCAAATATAGTATAATAAATTCCAAACGACAAAAGATTTTCAGACAGTCTACTGTGAACAATTTGTATTTTTCAAAAATAGGAAAATTGTCTCCTGGTCATGCTCCAATAAATTCAAAGCACTGTGAATATTTTCACCATGGGCAGGCCAGCTGGGTCAAAAAGAGCTGGACTATTTTTCCTAAATATTTCACAATTTTGTAAACAAGAAGCTACCTGTATGAAGTGGGTCACTTCCATCCAGGTAACCTGGAAAACGTGTCTTTTTTGTCTGTCAATGCAGCAAAAATAACTCAGATTCTGGTCTTTTCTAACAAGATTTTCCTGTAATATGAGGTTCGATGAGACTGTTAATGTAGATCAAGTATGCATGACTCATGCAGCACGTAGCTGGACATTTACATATTCACACGTACACAAGTCAAAATTAAACAAGTCACACTGTAAGGTGAATAACAGTGTCTGCATCAAAACTCAGATCTTTTGATATCTGAGCGAGACGACAAAAATAATTTTAACTTTTAATGTTATGGAAGCTTGTGTCCTTAGGGCTGAGAAGGGCACGTTTGGGGTACTATTAAGTTGTAGAGTAGTATACATAATGTGGAAAGATAGTGCAAATAATTCCCATTTCTAAATAAAGATCAATGCATGGCAAACATTTCAATTTGTGATACAAAATGAAAGAGGAAAAATGCAGTTCAGAATGATTCAAATTCATAACTTGGGCAAATCTTACTTCGGTATCTAGTATATATTCCTTGTCGGCTTTAGTATCTTATTATTATTATTATTATATTTAAGTTTTGCTCTTCTAAGCAAATTTGCAATTGTGTTGCAACTCCTAGACTTGATAACAGTCAAAGGTGTTGCTTGTACATACATTGCATACAGGGCAATTAACAGTCTACCAACTGTACGGTCAGCCTGGTAACTGTATGCAGATTGGAATGCTACAGTAGTATTTCTATTTTGTCTTCATTAAATTGTAAAATCAAGTTCTGAGCAAATAAACTAAACTGGCTAGGGTTATTAAAATTATGTATAATAAAGAAAAATGTATTTTCTCTGTCTGCACTGGCACTTTGGATCGACTTGACTGTACTGTACAGTACATTGTTATGCTTTAACATTAATACAACAGATGGTAGAAAATCTTGAGAACATCAACATTATTATATACTTTTCAAACAGAGACCAACATTGGCAAAATGTCTAGACCTTCTACACTACAACACAGCAGATATAAAACAAAGCTTGTACTGTATATCCTGTATTGAATGTCTACATGATTTGGGGCTAAGTTTGTGTTCAATTTTACATACATGTACATGTCTCTGACAGTTGAGAAATTAATAACACTTGTGAACTGTAAAAATTGTGACTGAGATTTGGCCAAGATCGAAGAACCACTTCTCAAGTTGAGCAATAATGAAGTTTATTTTGAGGAATAATTTTGATTTATAAAATTGGTAGACAAACTACCTAGTACATATTTGAAGACCCTTTGGGTTTTTTTTTGAGCTACTTCAGTTTTTATTTATTTTTGAGGGGAGTGGGGGGGGGGGAGGGGTGAGAAGTAAATGAGATGACCTTGAATACCTTCCGGATATTGAAAATTCATTTTCAATCTGTAAATCATAGCAGTCCATCCCATTAGCAATTACCCTGCTGGGATACATTCGGTCCATACAAACCACAAATAGCCTCAGCAAGTTTATTTCTGATAAAATAATTCACAAGCTGTGTCTTTCTCAAAGCCTGCAGAAGATACAACCATCAACATGTAGGCCTTGATTACTGTTCATGTTGAAGCTGCAGGTTTTTGTGTGTGTGTGTTTTTATTCTAGGGGGGGGGGGGGAGGGGCATTTCCTGGACAAGTTCCTCAAACATAGCAGAATATTGCTCAAAATAACATTGCAATGATTAAAAAACACTAAGGTCTCCTCCACCTTCCCAGATATTTCTACCAAAGAGGAATAAACTTAATATGATTTGTTTGTCAACTAATATTGTAACATATTGTAATCTCCGTAACTTAAAGAATAATTAATGGGAATAATTTCAAGGATTAAATCATCTAGTTAAATTACAGTACTTTTGAAAACTCCTAGCAGCTTTTAGCAAGCTAATTATTTCAGGCCAACACTGACGATCTTCAACTGCACTATAGCACGTTAAAACTTAAAAGTGACTTGTTTTTCTTACTCTTCTTAATTAAAGTAGCATTTTGCGGTGATTTAGAGAGTGTGCGCCGAAGGAATTGCACAATAGCAGGCAGAAAAATTCAGGCTAATTAATAATGAATGTGGATTTATTTCAACATAAACTTGCCAGAAGAACAAAAAAGCTGCAGGTGCTTGCATTTTTCTGCCAGAGCAAATTAATGGTGCTAAGAAATTATATTAAAGAAAAATTCAAGTAGCAATTGACCTTTAATAGGCAGTAAGATTTGCTTACACACTGGCACCTTAAACAATCTGAGGCTTATAATGTAAGCTGTAAAATTCTGGGCCTGCAGTAACGACATGAATCTGTTTTTTAATTTATTTATTTTCTAAATTTATTGTATATTTGGTATAGACAACCAAGTACATACTGTATACTGACAATTAAAGACCGATTAACTGCAACTGATCTTGTTGTAAAGTACATTAGCACTCTTAAAGGTTTGATAAAATAAACGGTTGATAATTTATTCGACATCGCAAAACGCTACCCAAAAAATATCAATTACTGTACCATACAAGTCCACTGATCCAGATATAAAGAACTTTTTTCTACACAGGAACCAAAGAATTTAACAAAAGACAAATTTAGATCCTGCAAAACTGAAGATTTGAATACAAGATTAAATTCCCTGGTGAAAAATAGTTACCCAAAATAAAATCCGTCAGGTTTTGCGTAATATAGTATTATTAAGTATGACCACAGCATATATTGCACCTACAAGTAGCCATCTATCCTCTCATATCTTCTCTTTTTCAATTTAAAGTCTGAAAAATTAAATCTGTCACTCAGAACGGAACCGTACTTACCAAAACAGTTTTCTTCCCTGATAATCGAATTAATCCACATATTATCCAAATAAAATCATCCCTACATTGTCACGTCTCAAAGTGTTCTACTTTTTATCCCCTAATAATATTCCGTTTGCAAATCGCAGTTCTTTTTTTTTCCGCCAGTAGAACTGGAAGGATATTTCCCCACTTTTTCGAGGACGTCAAAGATGTAGAAATTAATCGGCCAGTCTGTTCTAGACCAAAATGAGGAGATGTCAACCGGTTCACTGCAGTCTACAATGAACCTTTGTACCGTACTGCCCACTATACAGAAACTTTCTTACTCTACAGAGCTCTGACACACATGATGTATGCATGCACTCATCCTCAACTCTCAATATAGTTCCCAAGAAAAACACTTTCCCACATAATACAGCTGCTGCACAACACAAAGCAGTAGCACTGATAAACTGGACTGTACCAATATTTATGAGATCAGGGGACTGTACCAATATTTATGGGATCAGGGGGATATATTTTGCTTCCTTCTCCTTCTGCTTTCTTTAAAAAAAAAGATATAAATCCATGGGACAAACACTGCCAGAAAAACACAGAGGTGAGTCAACAGTTGAAAGGAAAAAAAAAAAGAAAAACGTTCTTTCTATACAATTGATGTGATGAGGGCTTATTTGCCTTTGTATACTAGATGGCAACAGCAGCCAGCCAGGTCGCTTGATATTAGTAAAAGGAGGTATAAAATGGAGGGGGCAACTCTCAAAGGAAAATTAAATGAAAGGCCATTTGAGGTTAGGCCTCTGGGTGTGGGAAAGAAAGCAAATTTGCTGAAATGGTTGTAGGATCTATAGAGTTCTAAGGACAGATAGAGGGATGTAATCACTCTAAAGTGTGGTGATTGTTATGTACATACCTGAGGACGGACAGACGGACTGGAATGGTGACAGGTGAATCAAGTAGTTGGTATATTGTCAGTGTTTGAGGACTGGGTCCCAAGAAAGGGGAAGTTAATTTTCTCAAAATGAAAATCTGGGTAATTTATTGAATTTGGAAAGTACGGTAGTATGTTATTGTAAGCATAGCTGTATTTGTTTTTTCTGCTTTATTTTTTTTAATATGCTCTGATAAATAAAGACAATCTTTCAAATCTAGCCATTTATTTAATAACTGTACTTGATAAAGTTGAGACGGTATTTATTTTCATTTTTTTTTCCTTTATTAGAAATTACTTGTGACAAAATTAATTGGTTTTCAAAGGAATAATTTATCAACGGAAAACATGCAATCTTTAGTCCAACTTTGTCCTTTATGTTTGGTTCTATTTTTAAAAACTCTTGACATTAAAAAAACAACGCAACTAATTTACTTGTATGAACTGTATGGTCCACTTTTATCAAATATCTTGACACCTTGAAACATTAAAAATTGTGTACCTTGTGGGAAAAATTCTTCCTCTTTTTCAATTCCACTAATTAATTACAGTACTTCCTAATTATGATCCTATTAAGAAAAAAAAAAGTTCTCAATTTCATTTATAATACTTTGTCATAAATATGAAAAATCAAATTTCTTAATTTAATAATACCTTGTCATGAAAATTCCAAAGTATCTTACTGCAGCTAGTCATTAAACTTTCTTTATATTTGAAAAAATTGCCAAACCATTAAGTAACCACAAATTTCAAGCAAATAGATACTGTAGGCCTGTTTAGATGTCTCATCATCCAGAATATATATACTGTATAAATATACCGTAGGTCTACTGTATGTTACATTAAATATATAAGACATGGAAGTTTATTACTCTCATGGATGCTTGTAGCTCCCTATACACTCCTGGAATCCACAGACAGTTCTAGCCAAACCCAAAGAATGTAAACTGATTCTGAGATTTATATCTGTTACAGTCTGGGAGGTCAAAGGTCACTGAACCTAGTTCTCCAACTCACCCACACTACTTGTTTTGAAAGTCATGTCACTCACTGCTATTGTCTGAAATGAAGCTAACCAGGAGCAGTACAGACACACAGTAAATGTCCATTCTAGTGCAGACAGATGTCAGTAACATAGCTAGACACATGTCAGTAATGTAGCTAGTGGTACAGTCAATGGATACGTCTGACCACAGGGGAACCAAAACAATCCTCTGGATATTTGGTATTTTAAAGCAGTATTTTTTAGTTAATTTTGTGAAATTTCTTGCTGTTATTCATATTCATAATTTACATAATAATTTATCTAGCTGGTATCCCAGGGATGTGCTCATGGCCAGAGGGGGAGGGGGGCAGAGCGTGCCCTGCAGTTCTGAATGCTGCCCAGCACAACCAGTATTTTAAACATTTCGGCCAGGGCGCTGTTCGTGATGATTTATTTAACAAATTTTACCATTATTACTAAAATATGGGTCAGTGCTTGGCAAAGAAGTTAGCTCCAGAATAGGAAAAAAATAGCACATTTGCCATCTAAGCATACTTCATTTGCAAAATTTGTCCACCCATGCAATGAAAGAGGGTGGCTAAGCTCACTTTGATAAACTGCGATCTTATTTTTTTTGGTAAGTTATTTCAATTAATTACTTCAGAGTTGTAGTAAAATTGTCGAACAAAAAGCTGCTCTGTAATGCCGTCATGATTTTGCCTCCAAATTAACGCTTACAATTGTCAAACATCATTTCCGAGGTGGGGGGCTTCACAGAACTATCCAATTTATTCCCTGACGCTGACTGAGATGAGTTTATACAATTAAATAATTCAACTGCTTAGTAACAGAAAATGTTTTTGAAGGTGGTAGAGTAGTAAACTACTTGATTTTATGGGTTTAAATTTTTTATTACTGTACATGTATGTTTTTTTCTTTTTTTTTCAATTTTTATGAATTTCTTTTTATTTAAGCAATTAACCATGCTTGATTCTGATGTTAGGACACTGTGAGATCAATTGAGCTCACCAGAATGAACAACACTAAACTACATTCTTTGATTTGATAATTATTTAGTAATTAAACATACTTACTAAGTACCTCCCATTTGCTACACCCCTCAGAGTTTATCTCCGAGGTCTTTAATCCTCTCATCCCTCTTTCCTTTCATCTTTCCTTCTCTGTTGTTGTGTCTAATCTTGCTCTATTCTTTGCTCATTTGTCCAATGTAATTTAACTATTCTGTCCATCTGTTCATCTCTAAATCTGTTTTTAGCTTGTTTTCATTTCAGTTAGCCTCTGAAGAAGATCCTGCTAAGATCAAAGCCTCCATCCTTCTAAGTGCTACATACAATATTGTATCTACACAGGCCTTTCAGCAGTAGATAAGGAGTTTGATTTTAAACAGATTGTTTTTCTCTCTCTCTCTTTAAAATATATTTTTGGATGCAAAAAAAAAGAAAAAAACAGAAAAAAAACAGAAAAAAAACAGAAAAAAAACAGAAAAAAAGTACTGTAATTATTTTTTATTTCTGAATGCTATACATTTGGAAGGAAGATTGTGTTAAACATTGGACAATGACCTTGAAAGTGGGTTGCCCAGAGAAGGCACAGGGCTGAGATGATACAACATTTTGTAGGTGAGGTACTGTACAGTAGATGTAAATGAGTACATACAACATGACTGGAGACAAGTGCAATCCTGTAAGAGAGGACTTGAAGAAATTTCAAGCAACATCACCTATGAACTTGTAATTAGCTTTTTGCTATTTGCTTCAAAATTCTGGGAACGTTTAAAGCTGTCAAACCGTCAAATGTTTAAAAATTTGTCAAACCTTCAAAAGTCATTTCCAGGAGCTTCACATGCACACTCCAATTTATTCAAACAATTGTGTCCAGTAACAACACAGTTTGTTAAAATTCTAAGATGTATCCAAATACTTTTTCCAAGAGCAATATTGCTTAGAACTCTTTTAAATCTCTTCTTCATGTATTGTTCCAAAATATAACTTTTGCGGTCAAATTATCTTTAAATGTTTGATATTTATGACAAATTACTTTAATACATGTGTGTACATGAAAACCAACTGCTGCAGCCTATTACAGCCTGTAGCATTGATGCCCCATGGTGATTTTCTACTCCCAATGTAAATTCCTGTGTGGATATCAGTTTAAACAGGCATGAAGGCCATCTGTTCAGCTCAGTGGGGTGTAAAACATTTCTAGATTCCCTTGGGGGAACTCTCACTTCAGGTCAGCTGAGGACAGTATTTTAGTCTACAGTGCATACTGTTAATGTGTGGTATATTACAATAGTTTAGCCTAGGGCATAATTCTTATTAAAGTGGTTAGGCCTCATTGAGGGTAATACAACATCTATGTTAGGTACAGTAATACTGTACATACCACAACATTCAGAACAACCATATACTGTGTAAGTACATATTGCGTAGTGTACATCATGTGTAAATTATTAACAACAAACCATTTAAAGCTTTTCAGCCACAAGAAGGCCTCAAGGCTCGTATCATACAATGTGTTCATGGGATAGAGGATTATGGCAAGCCACATTGGACAAACCCCGCATAATATTTCCGTATGAATTTTAATATATACTGTACGCGTATTAATACTAGCATATATTATGCAGTGTTTGTCCCATTCTGTTGAAATGCAGATTAAATTACCATGACTGTCAAACTTACGTCCCGTATGTAGGCAATTCAAATCACCATCTCCTTAGAACAAAACCTTATACTGGTCATGACCAAAAATTTATTGTTTTGTAATTTTAACTGTTCAACAGAATTTATTTTGATAATAATAATAATATCTATCTTTAAAGGCTTACATGATTATACCTGTTTATCTATCTTTGAAATTGGCTTACATTAATTGGAGCACAACAGTACGCTGTGGCAACTGCTCACAGTTTCCACTGACTACAGACTGGCAAAAAAACACATACTTAGTTTTCCAATCCCTGTAAACCTTAGAAAAGGAAAAGAGACATTGATACGTTTTGACGTTCTGCTCCACTCCGCCAGAGCTTGTTGCTATAGACCCTTGATCGTTAAATATTACTTCCCAACAGGTGACAGGTTGCGGTACATTTCTTCGTGCCGAAGCTAAATGCAAATGATATGCTACACCTTCGAGGTAAGAATCTTGTTTCTCCCTGAAACACTTTAAAGCTTGCCGAGGAGGCTCGTCTGAACACGTTCCGACTGAAATTTGAACCAATCATCTATCTAGCAAATCCCTTAAAACTGCCTGCCTGCCAGAATGGTCTTAAATTATTTATATCCAAACACACAAGATATCCGCTGTGACAAACGCTTGCAGAGCTACGGTAGTACTGATGGAATAACTGTAGGTCAACCTACTACTTTACGATCGGCCACCAAACTTACAGAGTCAAAGCACAGACTAATGTTTTAGCTGTTTTTACTCCTCCGCACAGAAGCACTCTCGAGAAGTGGAGTGACAACTCCGTCCATTTACAAGTAAAATTGATGGTTAATTTATGCAGAATTGAGGACTTTGTATCGTAGATTTAACGTGGGTATAAAACAAAGAGTATTTTCTTTCAAGGATGCATTAAATATACTAATGCAAACTGCAGTACAGTATATATACCTGTAGTAGGGGTAACTTAGGGCTGGCGGCTTTGGTACATTTCCAATTAACCGGACTTTTTTCATTCTTTTCGTGGTTAGTTTGACAAATTGTTGACTTAACGATAATACATTGTCATAAACATCTAAGTTTTACAGTGCTACTACATGGCACAGTAACATACACATGTACTGTACAGTACTACACTGAAACACTTTTGAATCAGTACAAAGTATGAAAATTGGTCCTCCAATCCCGAGGCCATGGGGTTGATTCTACATGGTAAATGTGATCTGCGACAACACATCACGATACAAAAGCAGAACAGAAATACAGAGACAGAATGTCACAGAATACTACAGTAGCTAACTACTCTGATTACAAAAACATATATTCACAGAGCTCTAGAAGTTCGGAGCTGCACAGGTGTGAAAGTCACAGCAAAAAAATGTAGAAGTCTTACAAGCTGTGTCATACGTACTGTATGTATGTTATACAGCCTACCGTAAGTTGTGTTAATATAGCTTGGTCACTAGCTGTGATAACAGCCTAGCTGATTTTCTAGTGTCCTTCATATGTTTACCTTCCTACTGTAATGTAATATTGTATTTATCTTTTACAAACATATGAGAAATAAATTTGAAATTGAAATTGAAAATATGACATTTTACTACTGTATATCCCATACTGACTACTGCAGTAGTTGTGTTCACTGATGGCGATGTACACACAGTAAAACACCTAGTTTAGATTCTTTATACAGTATATACTGTATATTAAAAGCATTTCTGTATTGTCCTGAAGATGATATCAAACATATATTCATCATCATATATTTATATTCCGTGACTCATATCCCGCAAACACTGCCATTCCGATGGGAGTTTTAATAAAGTACCGATAACATTACGGTTTTACACCTGCGATTTAATTCAATATTCATGCAGAGTTGAAGACGACTAATGCAGCAGAGATGAGCAGATAATACGCAGATGCTTCCTTCGACTGTTTCCAAGGCTTGGATCCAATTACAGGGTTTGAAAAAAAGGAGTAGGGGATACATTTGTTCTAGTTTAAGTTGCGTCGAGTAAACAAAGTCTGTTCTTCTAGACTGTACTGTATGTACAGCAATCTATATTGTAGATGAAATGTCCGATGAAAATAGACAAACTTTATTAAAGTCTTTGCATTCTCTTCCGTAAAAGAGTCGCATGGGGTCAGGGAGAGAGCTACGGATTATCCTTGCAAAGGAAAAGTTACGTGGCCACAAATTTGTAAAGCTGCTGGCCGTGATAGTGAATATCTAATACCTGCAGGCTGCAGGGGAGTTTTGTTGTAAAAGGGTTGTCCGTGATTTCTTGTTCTAGCACATTAAGGGGTGGGGAGGTTACATTTAGGGGTGGGTAAGTCACATTTAGGGGTGGGAAGGTCTTATTTAGGGGTGGGGGGGGAAGTGGTGGGAAATCGTGGGAGGAAAAAAAATACTAAATGATGTTTAAAGTTACAGATTTTCAAAGATGACACAATGTTCTTAAAACATGTGTGTCGCCACGTCACATCATCTCTTTAAATATCACTTCAGTTATAATCGTGACTATGACACAATTAGAGACAGACCGAGATGAAGATGAAGAAGACGGAGAAGCTTAGACGCCGGTAAATTAATTGCCGGTTGGGAACATACCCAGAAGGTCAAAACTGGTAATATTTAATAACTTTTTGAATGATTGCTTGTGAGCTGCAAGCTGTAAGTAAGTGTACTAGATGCCTCCCATCTGGTAGAAATTGAAGAATAATTGCTCCATGTCTCTTAGATGTACAAATCAGTGACATGAATTGATTCTGCCTTAAGTTACAAATTATATAAGCACAGTTGAGCTCTGTATAGTCTATAGTTAGCTCTGATGGCAGAATTAAAAAAGGTTGAAAAACAGTTCTAGACTTCTAGTTGAACATAATTTCATTACAAAACTTAAAAAAAAAAAAAAAACCAACCCCAGAGCGATTAATTCTCACATACTAAATCTATTTAATTATTTTATCATATGACATTAATTAATCGCTCAAGTGGCATACAGTATGGTAGGGAAGGAAAATGCTTCTAAGGCACTGCTGTTAACATTGATGGAAATATAATTGACTGATTATTAATGCTACCCTATGCCCTTAGAAGCACTTTCTTGTTGATTTATTCTTTGATCCTAAATATGATAACTGTGAGATACAGTAGTTTATCATACCTCTCCAAAATGCCCCATCTTCATTCCATCGCCTCTCCTTTCCATTGCCATTCCATTGCCTCTCCATTCCATTGTCTCTCCTCCCCCTCTCCCACCCCCACCTCACCCTAGCAGTGAAACCAAAGTGGGCTTCAGTTACTTAGCCAAGATCAAAGTGTCTTCCTAATAACTTCTGTCATCTAAATTGTTCTTTTTCTTTTATAATGTACTATTTAAACAATACAAATATAATAATACAAATATAATACTAATTGGAAACAATAAATTCACCTTTGCAGTAGTTGAATATCACCATCCATCATTAAGCAGGAAACACATGTTGAACAAATTACCTGTAGTGTACAGGCCCAGAAGTCTGTATAAACTGAGTGCAGTACCGTAGGTAGGAAAAGGCCTTTTTAGGGCTATCTGAGCCAATAGAAGTGTGCACTGTACACTAGTATTAATATAGTCCACATGAATAGTAATACTATAGTCCACATGCAACAAAACTAACACAGCTCAGGGATAGCACTGTACAGTAAGGATCCATGCAATCTTCTTTGTTCACTCCTCCATTCAAAATAATATCTTCTTTTACACTGTCACACTTTTTGAGATGCGGCTGAGACACAACACTAACTGAATAATTCCAAAAATATACAGAAAATGATCAAATGCAAAAATACTGTATCCACAGTTCCACGCAAAACTGATTCCTTTGCAAAAGAAAATCCAGGAAAGGTGAAGTTAAGTTTTTTTTTTGTAGTATGCTCAAGAGTGTGTGAAATTGTTGTTGACATTTACAACAAATTGGCCTGCTACACCCTCGGTACTACTGTGAGTACTATAGGTGATAGTAAAGAAACCTATACACAACAACCGCTATCATCAATAATTACAGTTATTATACAGTCTGTAACATGTCATTGTACAGTCAATTAAATCACCTTAAAATAACACAACGCACAGTACAGTACTTCAACTTACAGTGGTCTCACTTTTATCACTGTAATTTACCATCCGAACCGACAAGAATCCGATCTTTTGTTCGACTTGCTATTCAATGTATTACAGTATATGTACAGTAACACCATCCAGGTATATTCTTGAAAGAAACACAGCGGGCAGACTTTCTGTCTGCGTGCACAGATGTAAATCATTTCTACGAGATTTTATCAAATTTATCACAAAAATAAAGTATATCCCATGCAGTTAACAATGGATGAAAAGATACACTCATCGGTTTATTAATCTTTACTTCGCGGTCAGGCATCGAAAACATCACCTTGCTGAAAAGCCACATAGGGGGGCAAAATCAATAATCCAATCAAGTGTGTGATTTGGTGAAAAGCCTCCCTTTTGTAGTGCGTGCAAAGCCGAAAGGTATTTTGTTTTATATTTTTGTACTATCTGATGAACGGGAAATGGATGGATGAACAAGTTCAAACAGCCGGAACAGATCGTAAAGGCAATGTAATTACAGAATGCTTCTTGAACAGTCCTTTTAGCAGAAAGATGTTTAACAAACTGTAATTTTGCTATGGAAAAGTCACACTGCAAGCAGCTGACAAGGTAAAAGATTAATGCACCAATGTTGCAGTACGTAGCTCACACTGAATCCATCGGTTTAGTTGTGTACTGTTAAGTACAGTGCCTATTATGGTTTACTGTGTTTTCATTTTATTGTCCTCTGATGACCTTTGACCACCACCTACAACAGAGGACTTCTTGAAGTTCATGCAAAGTCAGCATTGCTTTTGTAGGACTTTGAAGCTATTGATCTTAGTTGACCTCAAATGACCTTTGACCTACACCAAAAGTTCAGTATATATAGCAGAACTTAGGGTTATTTCATCCATCTTTTGTATCTCACACTGCATAATATACAAGGATTGCAGGTTTCCAATGTTGCTGACCAAGTTGAACTTTGGCCTCCATCCAGGTAAAACAAAAATTAAACACTTTTCAGTGAAGAATGGGGCCTTGAACATAACATTTCACTGCAACTTTCTGTCTGAAATCAACACATTTTCCAAGTTTTTGTAACATCAACCATTGTTGCATCTCAACAGTCTTTTTTCTGTGTCAGAAAAAGTATTCTTTTAGAGAATAATTTAGTGTATATAGTTTAAATATTGTAGCATTTGTGTGATTTGAATTTTTTTTAAATATATAATAAAAGTAAAGATTATTAAGGCTCTCTGTTGTGTGTAAAACAACTGCTAGCTGATTTTCATTGGTACTGCAGCCCGGGACATCTTTCCAAGCCCTATATAAAATATATCTAGCCACATACAAGTGCTCAAGTTTTTTAATTTTTTGCTCTATTTTTATTTATTTATTTTTGTTAGAACTGTAACAATGGAGATAGCTTTTGCGAATGTTTAATGTAAAACATCAAAGCTGTTTGATTGCATTCAGATTTTATGAGGGGCATTGGTTTCAGTGTAAACATTGTTAACATTCTATCTTGAAAATATGAAACAAGGAAAAACAAAGAGAAAGTATTAATAGGTGTCAGAACTCAGAACCAAGACACAGTGGCACTTTGACAATAAACAGATTTACAAAATGACTTTAAAACTAGATATATCTCCCCAGAGGGAGCTAGATATTTCTGAGCTGTTTAGGTTGGTTGTTCTTCACAAAGATACCTGAGCTGTTTAGGATGGTTGTTCTTCACAAATATACCTGAGCTGTTTAGGGTGGTTGTTCTTCACAAAGTTAAACCTCTGACATTTAAAAACTAAAGATGATGATTGGGTTGTTTGTGTCCCCCTGAAACCATCGAGACTTCCAGTCAAGTACCACCAGATTATCGCAAATTCAACCAAACAGGCAGCTTGAAATCCATGACCATGTTTGTTTGTTTTTTGCTTTACTATTGTTTGGTGTTAGTTTACTCTCTCTACTGCACAGGATATGTGGACACTACTGTCGAAATATATGAATAGGAGATATTGCAATTCAATATTCAGTATAACTTCATTTTACTTAAATGATATCTAGTGGGTTTGAAACCATTTCCACCACTTCTTCTCAAAACCCAAGTCCTTCATTGATTTGACTTGTTTACCCTCTCTATGACCATATTTTGTCCTTTCATGAAACCTACAAGTAACCTCTGGTTTCCTTCCTTAGTTAAACTGTGTGCATATTAATCAATATAGCCATTGGCGTCTAATCTAAATTTGCATACCTATAGTATAGTAGTACTACAAGTATATACTGTACTAGTACTGGCCAAGGTCTTCCATCAGTCGCTCCCTCACACCTTTGGGCACTAGGGCCTCCTGTGTCAAACACATTTCACAGAAAATTTGGAGAGCAAAATAGGAATATTTTATTAAAGTAAAAAGTTTATACTACAGCACTTTGAAATCCAAGGCATGAAGGGTTTGTTAGTGACAAAAAATATATCAAAGAGAGATCAAGATTTATAAAACAATCAAAGAAAGTAAGAAACTGCAATATCTTTGTCAACATGGTTACCAGGGCTACCATATGTGTATTTATCAGCCCCCCCCCAAAAAAAAACGTATTTTATAGTACTGTATTTATATGATGTACTAAATTCCAATCAAAATGTATTTTGTAGCACCTACTGTATTATATAATGTACTAAATTCCACACAAAATGTTTTTTGTAGTACTTACTGTATTTATATGATTGAACTAAATTCCATACAAAATGTATTTTGTAGTACTGTACTACTGTAGTTAAATGTACTTAATTCAATACAAAATGTATAAATATTGGGTAAAATCTTATTGAACCCCAGACCTTGTGTCCATTCTTGGTCTGTCTCTATATACAGTACATGAATTAGGGGACAATTTATCAATTGACATTACTGCTCACAGACAATGTCACATTATATCCAGTAGCCAGTGGACATGAAATCCACCCATCAATTGCCGAGATTGATTGTCCGATGAAAATTTAATCAACATACCAAGTTGGAAGATGGCTGTGACTCCGCAGCAAGTCTTCCAAGCAATTGATCATAAATTTGTTTGTGCCACGTTGACGGGTCAAACAACCAAACACAAATGACTGCAGTACAGTAATGTTCTTACACTGCAATCGATATCAATTTTGATTTTACTCTTTTTTTTCTTTTCTTTTTTGCACCAGACGCTATCACTTCCACCAGGAATGGGACGAGATGTACGGAGAAAGATTCACCAAATTAATTGATTTTGAATCCTTTTTTCGCAGATGCGATGCTGTCATATCGAGGACAGCAGCCAACTTTACCCATTTACAGGGTAGCAAAAAGCACCCATGACCTTATTCATAACCATTACCTCCGTTTTCTCAAAACGCCGAATCCCCAAGTCGCTCTTCGTGGTGACATTTTTCTTCTCCACGTTGGCGTCTGCCTTCCAACTATTTGTGCTACTTCGACGCACAATCAAACATAAATCGAACGGATGTAAACATGAATTCTAACCAGAGAGATCAGAAGAAGGAGGAAATACATCTTATTGAGGAGAAGGAGATGAAGAGCAAAAGAGGCAAAAGAAAGAAAAAGGTGTGAAATTTAATAAGAGCTGCAAACCGCTGCAAACCGACTAACGTTGTCGCACCTAGCAAACTCTGCCCAGAGGTTACTCTCCTTCCTTGGCTCCGACTCGAGTGTTGCAAATTTCTGGCGAGCAGAAGACTGCCGTTGCAAAGAGGAGGATGACGATCGACGTAGCAAACCTCTGAAGAGGCCTCATTTTATGTATACCGGAGGAAATTTTCCTGATCACGGAACGAGGAGGGAAATGCATGAGACGCACTACCTGGACTGCCAGATTCCTCGATTCGAGATGTTTCAAGGCATCTTCAAATCCAGAGCCGTGACGTCAAGGCAAATGATGAGTGTAGTTTAGTGTTTGGTATTAAAAAAAAGGCACCACTTTACATACGAGGGTAGCACTGTTTGTCACACTCAATCAAAAAATGCTTACATTTGTCCGGGCTTCAATGCATCTTGATAGAGGACCTGACATTTTCTATTCCATCACATATCTTAATCAATTTTGGCTCGTCTCTGATTTACGTTTTCGAAAGGGTAAAAGGGCGAGCGAGTGTGGAAGATGAACTGACAATTAATGGAGAGATCTGCTTTTTACTGTTGATATAGGACAGTATGTATGCACTTAATAGTGAGTCTACCGTGTACGACGTGTAATGTAGGGTGTCTAGATATACTGTATATACAGAACGGTAAAGGATACAGTACAGTATAGCACAGCACAGTATATATAGTACAGCACAGTATAGTACAGTATAGTACAGTACAGCATATACACAGTACAGTACAGCATATACACAGTACAGTATATAGTACAGCACAGTATAGTACAGTATAGCACAGTACAGCACAGTACAGTACAGCACAGTATAGTACAGTACAGCACAGTATAGTACAGTATAGTACAGTACAGCATATACACAGTACAGTATATATAGTACAGCACAGTATAGTACAGTACAGCACAGTACAGCACAGTACAGTATAGAAGTTTACAGTACAGTACAACACAGTACAGTATATAGTACAGCACAGTATAGTACAGCACAGTACAGAACAGTATACATGTACAGTACAGTACGTTCTATCCATATTTCTACACACTTGTACTATAAGTACTGTATCTAAGTACTTCAGTGCCTTCAAATTTTGTACTATGTAGTAGCGTTGTTCCGTTCCATATTTTCTTCAAATTGGCTCCAATTAGTTGATGACCAATTGCATATTAATTCTACAGTGTATACATGAGAAAGAGGCAGTTACAAGTACTACAATGAATACAATATGGACTTTTGAATTTCAATTGCACAGTAAGCTCATTAATATTTAATTGTTTCTTCAAGATACTCAACGGCATAACGTCTCTCCTTTTCTCTTCTTTCCATTTTATCTTTTATTTTTTATTTTCAATGACAAATGATAGAGTACTCTAGTAACCTTTTATCCCTGGAGTATAAAAATTCCAAAATGTGCATTTAATTCGTAGATGAATGTTGCGTTTTGAGATATTGATAAGGGGAAGCCATCAGTGTTTTTCAAAACCTAAAATGAACTTGAAACAAACAGGTGCTACAGTACCTTATACAGTATATGTTCACATAAAGTTAAAGTTTGCTTGGTATTGGGTCCAAGTGTTACTTGAAGGGGTTGTGGGTATGAACACACTTTATACCAATGAATGTGATTAATTCTGTTAGACATAATGTTAAATCAAGATTCATGACAATTCTGAAATTCGAAATGTGGATGCAAATTTTGAAGATGAGAAAACATTTCCATCACATTTTGCCATTGACAATGTCACTGGCTCTGCTGTTGCTTTGCATTAATTAAAATATTTAGATATTCACTTATTATCTTTCCAAAACTTCCAAAAGTACAAACTGTTGTTGTGATATTTACTCCTAGTACTGTACTACAGTAGTGCATGAAATTTTCAGCATCCAGATTTTTTTGGATACAGGTAAGCAGTCCACTTTTATGACTGAAATAGATATATTGGAGTGTACATCGTGAAAACAGGCTAACATAAATGTGTGAATTTAAATAACAGATTACTCATGAATATTCATTGAATTAATGTGAAACACATACAGTAATCCACAACTAAGCTTGCTAAATGCTAATATCCATGAATTATATATGCTTGTTTTATGAATAACATCCAAAGTAAATTTGTTCTTATGTTCATGGAAATGTGCACTTTCCTTCAAATCTAGTTGTAATTTGCCCTTAAATTTAAACCTGTGGTTATTTTACCATGCAACAGTGAACTGAAATTTAATTCTGATATCTGAGACGCTTATATTGATGTTGTGTTCATATATTTACAGTACTGTTTACTCTCAAAAGCTCAAAGTTCAGCGCACAAGCTACGGTAAAACAGAATCACAGCTTTTTAATATCATAACAGACTGGAAAAAGTACCATATTTTGATTAGACTCACTCTATGCAATTTAATGTAAATTTCATAAATGTAAATTTAATTTCCTACAGTTGCAGTATTTTTCCTGGTTTATAGTTGTCTGATTAATTTGATAATTGAAATCACTAAAATCATGTGTTAATGAAATGAAAGGATTTTCCCCAAACTTCCTACACATTACACACCTTGAATGTTAAGGTGCACTGAAAATGCTAGATCTTTCTCTCTCTTAACATCCAAAGTGTGGACTCAAAATTTATAACAGACAGACAAAGTGATGTAGTTTTCATTATACGAAAAGTAGTACATGTATTTCTGTAATAAACTGATGTATTACCAAACATTAAAGATATTGGTATGCAACAATTTAGATCCGACTAGAGCCAGATTTTGGTTCCGCCTTATAAAACCAGTCTGGACTGGACTTTCCCAAAAGGAAATGTAACTCAGAGAAAACAATAACACTGTAGAAAACTTCTCTTTCTTTGTAAATGCTCAACTTGTGAAATTATCCTCAGAATGTATTACAAGAAAAATAGTTAGATTTACAGTCATCGTTTACATTCCTTTCAAATAAGTTCATATTTGTTGAAAAAAGATAATCAACGACCACAAATTTAAGTTACTTCCAACATCTTCTTGGCAGATATCACGAAAAAATCCGAGAGGATTTTTTGTTGATAGGGCTGGGCCCGTAACTGGATAATATTAATTATCCTGCCTGACCAGATATCCAGTGCATCCCTAGTACTTAACGATACAGGTGACTATTCACGGTAACATACTGGCTGTACAGTACTGAATGATAATTCATAGTGTTTTACAGTAATTTTTACTCAATTTAAAACTTTGCTGTAATTGTTCAAAATGTTATCAATGCTGGAATTTGAAAATTTCCAACAAAACTAGAATGAAAGGAATAATTTAGTGTTGAAATATTGTGAATCAGTTTTGAAATATCTGAATTTTGTCTAGAAAATATTAGATGGTTCCTGTGTACGAAGCTGCTAGACTATATCATCTGTGCACTCTCATAGAAAAGTTATTGTAGTACTGTCAAGAACCAACAAATAGTATTCCACAATTTTCTAATTTTGTATTTTATTTGTTACTTTACCACGTATCTTGACAGTGAACATTCAACATGTATAAATTCTGTTTGGTGCATCTTAAAAGGACAGTCCAGCCCGGAGAAATTCACAATTGACAGATGAAAGAGGAATAAAGCATCATTTTAGACTGGGTTTGAATAGCCCTTGAGTCACTCGCAGTTGTCGAGGTCTGATCATTTGAGATCATTAGTTTCCATTATTATTTCCGATTTGTTGTAAGCCATCAATTCATTTTCTGTACTGTAAGTGGCACAAAAATGTGGCAGTTTTTTGCCTTCATTATCTACCAGATTCTCTGACTATTATATGCCCTTCTCCAATAACCGTTGATTGTCCCAGACTTTCCAGGCCCCAAAAGTATATTTTCGTTTTCAATTAATTCAAGGCAGCCACCCCCCCCCCCCTCCCCCCTGTCGTATGAACCCTGAGATTCCACATGTTCACTGAAAACATACAGTGTTGCTAACATGCCTGAATTCAGGGTCCATGTGAAAACATCTGAACAATATGGTAAATTAAAGAACTTAAGTAACCAAACTTAAAGTACACTGTTCCTAGTAGCATCGGTGCAGCCCACCCACCATGCTGAATTTCCTGGAGTAACAATGTCAAATTTGGGAAAAACCACCACAATGGCCAATATAGCCTAAGAACAAATATAATTTGCTCAATTAAAATGAGTCTGCTCCTCTTAGTGTGTAGTTACTAGTGATGGGCCTATATATAACCTAAACTTGCCTACGTTATGCCTCCACCTGGGACAAACTGTTCTGTAGAGTGTACCAACGTGCTATGGAAGATGTATTCATTGGGTTAAAGTCTAGGATTAGAAGTCTATGTGATTCTTGTGATAAACAACTTCCCCAAATAGAACAGAAAAAAACAATAATTCTACTTGGCCTAACTTTTAATGGTCATTCAAACACATGCATGTGAACAGTGTAAGTTGGGTCTAGGCTAGGGCCCATATTACTGACATGTAAACAATTGGGCTAAGGCCCAAGGGCCTTGATTTCTGACAGTATTGTGTGAGGCAGCAGCCTTTGGAAGATTCACCTAAAACATAATATGAACAATAATGACATTATGACCGCACTGCTCTGACAGTCTTCATATATTAGTCATGTTATTGTACACCATGACTAGCCTAGACCTAGTTATTACACAGCGTGTACTGGACCTAAGCCTGCTGTACTGTAGTACTTTGGTAACTACCGTAGTCTTGTAACTAACCGCCGTTACGCTATTTTGAATGTATCGTATTGATGAGTACTTTTTGAAGGCCACCCGAGTGCATCATTCTGTGGTATTTTCCTTATTCCTACTTACCAAAGGTTATGAATTATCCTTGTATCCGGTTACCTCCACAAAATAACTCATTCAATCCTGCAGCAAACTCGCTGAAGGTAGTATAAAGTGTTGGGTGTGGTAAATTTAGATCATAGTAACTGCCGTAGGATGACCGTTCGTTGGTGTCTTAGCAATCTCCTGCGTAGATCATTATCAATACTTGTACTAGTACATACAGTATATAGTCAGAAATAGTACAGCATAGTAATTACAGTGTAATGCGAGTGGTATTACAGTTCTCTACGAGAAAGCGAGAGGCCACTAAAATAGAGGGCGAGGGTTCGAAATTACCGCTTAGCGTAATCTAAGAAATAATGTGAGCATACAAACATATACATACCTATTGATCACGAAATTTAGTATTTTCTGTGAAACATTTTTATCCTGTGGCATAACAATGACAAAACATAACACGATTTTGGAGAGGGAAGGCGAAGTCAAGCCCGGGGACAATCATGTCAATGGGACCCTTTTTTAAAGTAGATATTTTCCTCAAGTTATTATTAGAACACATTGTTCTGTATTACAACTCAATCAAGCTTATAGTTCATCCAACCTCGCTGCAAAACAGATGATTACAAATATAGTTTTTTTTTTCGAGAACGATAACAGATTGGAACTCTTTGCCTCCAGAATTGATTTCAATAACGTCTGCTGACAATTTCAAAGTGAAAACATCTAGGTACTTAGCAGAGATTTAGAGACTTGGTGAAGTCACTAATCATCCTTTGCGAGATGGACACCAGTCTATTACAGAGTACCGATGTAGATATTTCCCTGGGTCTGGTATATGATATCACAGGGCTGTGTCCCTTTCTCCCCTCTTGTCAGGCATGGGGAAAAGGACAGGGAGGGTGAAGACAGTCTAAGCCTCCCTTCTTGAGGTATGTTAGAAAGTAGTACATAAAAAATGCACACCCTGACTGCAATAGTTCTATCGAAAACTAAAAATGCAAAAGACAAATTGTTATTTTATTGTAACTGTGGTATTTTTACCTTTATTTTATTTTGTCACAATTGTATTTATCAGTATCCTAAACATTAAAAACACTTTTGCTGATTAACAGATATCTTAAAATAACAAGTCTGCAGTGCAATGCAAATTTGTTGAGATGAGAAGAAATTGTGCTGCATTCTTATCCTTGTGTGAGCTCTGTTGTTAATGAAATGTTGTCTTTTGTGAGAGTGGTATAAGAATTGTGCCAACAAATATTCAGGCCTACAATTTCAATCCCTTTTTCAAAGAAAGAGTGGAAGTGTTTAAAATATCTGCCATAAATCAAGTTTCCCATTGGCATTTTCTGAATTAAACATACATCAGTTACTGTACAGGCTTATGTAAGCAGACCAATAAAACTTCCTGGTAGTGAGCAGTAATAAGGAGCTTACAAGGATATTGTGCTGATATTTATTACTGATTTTTTACCAGACTTACCATGTGTTTATGTTCTTAATGTCTACTGGTAGAAAAATGCTAGTGCCTTTTATTTTCCCTCTTCTGGCAAACAGAAAAAACCCGCGGGCATTTAGCGAGTGAATGGCCCGAATTGATCAAGACCTGTCATTGAAATGGTTGGGCACCACTGTCATATTTCAGCTTTCAACAGGGCACCAAGGTAATTATCAAAAACTTGAAAATGCATCAAAGCAGTTTTTGGCCAAAGTGAGCAAAAACATGCACATTAATTATAACTGGACGTCTAGATCTGAAATTTCCCGTAGATAATTGTTGTTTTCTTCAGCAAATAACGCTGGAATTTCTGTTGGTTCTTGAGCCCTGAGTTAGTTGCTTACAAAGTTTATGAACCGTGAGAATTATGAAAGCACCTACAACAAATTGGTTAAAGGGGCATGGCAGCTGTTGCCATCCAGCAACGGATGATTTTAAGGGCATTATGGCAAGCGATGGGGCACCAGCAGCTGCAGTTTGCCGTAGATGCTGTCATTTAAACCGAAACCAGTTGGGTTAGTCTAGGTCAACAGGGTGAATAAAATTCTCTGAACAGACTGAAAAAGTCTAACATATATGTATGTATTTTAGATCAGGAACTCACGAAGAAGCCTCATTGGCTTCTCAAAGCCGCAAGTTGACTGAAGTCAGTCTCTTAGATTCATATTTAACGTCCATGATTATGAATCGTCAATTGTCAACAACTCTGTAACTGGACGACATACATTAATCTTGGAGTGACTTGAACTGGGGACCTCATGATTGGAAGGCACCAGCGTTAACCACTGAGCTAACACTCCTTTACATTACAAATATATATAAAAGTAGACGTCGGCCATGTCACTCTTCTAGCTGATAGTCTGTACTGACAATGAACGCAAGCAACCACTATGAATAATTAGTGGATGAGTGGCCTTAACATTATTTGCTTTCATCCTTCCCTTCATTATCGTCTATTCTGCTCTTCTCTCCTTCAAAACCATCTGTTTCTTCTTCTTCTTCTTCGTCCTCATCACTCTGCCACTCATCTTCCTCCTTTTCCGCAATCTCCGCTTTCAGTGACTCTGAAAATGCATTGTACTCCTCCAAGCTGATCCCGGCACAAGCGGTAGCGAATCGCTTGTCAGTCGAATCGACGATCCTACACAACGATGGATTCCTGATCTTGGTCCGACCGTGTTTGTCCGGGACCTGATATAGACCGAGACGTTCCAGGACCAGATGTCGCAGACGTATGTGTTCGTGTGAATAGTTGAATATCTTTGCCTTGAGTATCTCCTTGTAATCTGTTACACCCATCATGAAGAGAACATACTGCAATTTAAGTTCTGAAAGGCAAACAATGATCAATGGAAACTAGCATACAAACTGGGGAAGCATAGTGTACATACAAATTATATTTACAGCACATTGTGGTGTAAACTTAGAAGCCCTTAATCAGTAACAGCTGCACAATATGTCAGACGGTCCACTTCTCCAACGAAATCCAAAATAATTTTAGCCTCCAAGAGAAACAAAATGAACCCAAATTATCAATATCATGACAATTGTTACATACTATTTTGACATGCCAATTTCAACTACATTTTGAAATTTTGTCTTTTCCATCATGGAACAAGTGGAGATCATTTTCAGCCCATACAGTAATTCCCCCCTTCCTCCCCCCCCCCCCACCCCCGCTCACCAACTCCTCTGCCAAACTACCAAACAGCAACTGCTGATGTACAATATTTAGCATATAGGATAAATATGTTTATATATCAGTCAGCACACTGTACATACCAGTTTGATATTCATCTTCATCAAAGACCTGCGGTGAATCAGTAATTATCTGACAAATGTTGCTACTGGTGAACTGAAGTTTCCGCAGCAACTCCAAGACACTTTGAAATCTCTTCTTCTTTGTACTTAAAATTTCAGGAAACGATAAAATTGCTTTCTGTAATCGTCCATCACTGAGGCCAAGGTTCCACAATTGTTTGACTCGTTCCTGAATGGCCTCGGCACTCATCTTCCAAACGGTTGGGTTTCCGTTCAGTACATAGAGAAGTTGATTGCTTCGCAAGCCGAGGTCGTAGAGGTATTGGATGTTGTAAGACAATGAAGATTGTTCACCTCTTAGAACACTTGGATTGCTTTTGAAAAAGCTGTAAATATTCATGCAGTCACAGTTCTTATCCACAAATAGGTGACATAAATTTTGTAAGTTTTCTCCTGACTTTGGTCCCCAAAACTTTCTAGCTGCATCTGACTGAAGCAAGATGACTAGCTGATTATAAAACTTATCAAAATCCTCTTGAGAATTTACGAAAGTCACTACTTCATCGGAAGAACAGCTTCGATGTGTAACACAAGAGACACTCGTAAAAGTTAATTTGTGGTGTGCAAGTAACGATTTCTTGGCCAGTGGATTGTTCCAAAGTGAGTAAGTGTTTGTCACAATGTCACCACACTGATTCCCTGTTGGTTTAGACCTACTGGAGAATTGGGCGATGCTAGTTGGAGTACCTAACAGCCTCCAACCATATATATTGCTGAACCTCAATAAACCAATAGCAGCTGTCTTGATAGGCATGTTTGTGTGACTAGCTTCAAATAAAATATTCCAAAGTTCTAGTATTGTAGCCCTATATGTGTGTATTAATATCAGCCCAGTGTTACCTAGTTCTAGCCTACTGTTGCCAACGTTGCTAAATGAGCTAGGCTACTGTATCTTGGTTGTCGTCATCCGATTACAAGAGCAGGAGCTATTGGTGCATTAATGATTAGTTGAAGAAGATGGTGTGAAGGTGGTTTTGTTTCTCATTCTCAACCGAAAGTTATTAACGGCACCCAAAATGTTGTGATTCAGTTTGTTTAGGCTAACTGGGCTAGGCCTAGACCTCCTACTCCTTGACTGAGGTAAGTGATCAGCTAGCCTAAGTTTATGTTTGTGTACAGTGCATTCGTAACTGTCTCTACGGTGGGTAACGTTAACCTATCATTTTTACGCTTTTTTCAAGAACGATATCAATGATATTTACAGATCGTTGCAGGTAACAGAAAGTTGAACGGTATCCGTGTGTAGCATTTTCTTGTCGACTGGCATGAGCCGAAGAAATCATATCAAATGTCAGTAAAGTAGTGATTGCCTGTTAATGTTAGTTTTACGAGGACAACTGTACTGTTCTATATATTGCGTAATGTGTACCGCATGTTTACATCCCTGGCTGTTCTTTGGTTGCCAATTAGATATACGGAAGGGAGAAAACTAACAGATATTTTACGATTGTCGCACATCAATTTTCTTAATTTTCAAATTATTTATTTGATTTTGTTTTCAATAAATTATAAAGTTGGTGTAGATAATTCTGAGAAAATAGTTAAGTAAAATTATAATTTCTATTGAACGAGCCTTTTCTCTCTGAACATCGTCTGTGGCATAACTATGGTAAAGTGGGAGTCCATTTTTGGGGCTTATTTAACCTCTTTGAGGGAATAATGTGCATACTTCTTATCATTTATCATAAATAAAACAATAATATTTTGTGTAGGTATGATGAGAAGTTGTCCATATGTAGCATTTGATACAAATTATACCAATGTAAAGTAGGTTGGGTACGATCGCAGACTAAATGCCCTAGCATTGCCACTACAGTAAGAGTACTGTAGGCTCTCGACAGTACTGCAATGCACGTGTTATTCTTCATTCCCTAACAAAAGTAACATTGGCTTGTTACAAGCCTAATGTTACAATGAGCTAACAAGTTTAATGCCAATCCTTGTACACCTTTTAGTGAAAGTTGTACCAGTATATTTTCCATCTACACAGTAATTGCAATATTTTGAAATTGGAGTACATGTAATAAATACAAAGATTAATAGGAATTGTTTAAACTGTTAACATTTGTCAGTTTTAAAGTCGGAGTAGGCCTAGCTATCTGCTGATTACCCTGCAACTGTAATTCATTGATAAAGCTATTTGTCCTCTGACTGAATCCCTCAGTGATGGGCTATTCTGCAATTGTACCAGAAATATTTAATATGCCATGGGCATGAAAGTTAAGATTTTTGCTCACCGGCCCGCATGCTCCAAAAGCTGTCACTGAAAATGTTCATCATTTACATGAAAAAGGCACTCCATTGGACAGATATAAGTTCCAAATCATTCAAACAGCAGTCAAAGGCTTTAGGGCCCATAACACAGTTATCATACTGTAGCCTAATGGTAAAAACTGATCTGCATCAATGTTACAGGATGTCTCCTTCCCAAGTACCAAGTCTAATCTGTCAAGACTTGACTTTGTCAGTAGCAGTTTATACACAGGCCTACATATTGCTGGTAAATTGCAATGGAATATTGGAAGAAGCTTAGTAGCTGCAAAATACTGAAAAATGAAGAGAAAGCCTCATTCCATTTCAGAATTGTTTGGATGCAAGTTCAGTATTAAACTAAGTTAGGTAAGGGGGCATCAAACATAAATGGTAGCCTAGGGTACAAAAGAATAGATGATGTGATTGTGTAGTCCACTGCGCCTGTGTTTATTGAGTAGTCTTATTGAGGCTGGAACCTATATGTTCATTATATACTGTTAACTGCAGAAAAGAGACTTTTGCATAAAAAGGTCTAGAATTTAAAAATCTATCTACTTGCTAAAAAAAAAAAATGAACAGGCTAAAAGTTCCCACTTGCATTGTGGTTGAGATACAGTAATACAAAAGCAACATAAATTTTGCAATGGCCGAAAACTGGCAACGGTAAAAGACACTGGCATTTAGCCAGAACATAGCCTGAATTTCAGAGGACTGGTCCACTCAGGCTCCATTATAATATGGATGTACAGTTTGGGTGGTTATAGAGCATGTTTTGATCAATTTAATATGTTGAATATATGTAAATGACCAAGTCTACTGAGACTCTATTCCAGTGTACAGTTGCAGTGGGGTAGGACCTGATGTTAAACAATAATATAGTATTGAAAGAAGGTACAGAGATTTCTTAATTATGGTCAGGTAGACCTTATCACCTTTGCCATTAACCTTCTGACTTTTTTCATTTGTACCAACATATATGCAACTAGCTACCCTAGGCTGTGGGTACGCTTTTATGTCTGTTTCTTGTTTCCAATTTTAGCTACACTTGCATCATGTAGTTTAGACGATCAAAGTCAAATTACTTTTGCACAGAGCTGTTAAGTAGGACCTGCTTGTAATAGTGGGCTTGATAATACTACTGTGTCGAAATAGGCCTACATTGATAGTCTGACAAGTTAATAGTCAGCCTATCATTTTCAGTAAAGGCAGTGAGCGAATGAGCCATTCGCCAAAATGTCTATCGTAATGCACTGTACATGCTCGCCAGCTGCCAAATTCTAATCGCGGTTGGCGATCGTATGTGTTGGTGGTATCATTACCATCATTTCTATTTGTTTTATGTACTAATTAATGTTTGATGATAATTTTGAGACCAAGTAAGAAGTACTGACTTTACATAATAGATCAATATTATCTTGGACATGCTCAAACCTCAGACTTAGTGCAACGCAAGAGTGTCAACTTACCAAAACTAAATTAAGAATAAAGTACAGTAGTTCTGAATTCCAGCAGCCAGTTTGTTTTCCTTTGAATGTGTTCTTCCTCCCATAGCCACATATGCAAAATTACTCTTACCCTGGTACTGTATGCACTGAAATTAGTCACTGTGCTCTACTCAACCATTTTAAATTACTCTGTTTTAGTGTACATTCTATTAAGCTGTACCATTGTGCAGCTTTGCAGCTTGGTAATTCTGTTTCCTGCTAGTGCAGTCAGTGTAAAGTTTGCCTGTACTTGCAAGTTTCCTTCAGCTTCTGTTAAAATCATTCTCCTATCTCTCTCTCTCTCTTGTACCATGCAGCCTCCTAAGCAAACGTCAAAGACGCCTGTCAAGAAGGCTACCTCGGCCAAATCTGGCAGTGGTGGGAAAGCCAAGAAGAAGGTAAGTGACATTGTTCACTCTAAACCATTAAAACTGCAGTTTGCATTGTATCTGTCATCTGTTACAATCTTGCAGTGCAATAATCAACCAGATACAGCGAGATCTGTCATTAAACTCCAGCATAAAATTCCATTAGGAAAGATGAAGCAATTAAGTCTAAACTTTTATGGTTTGTAAAGGATAACTATAACTAGTGTTGTCATTGTGCTGTTTCAGAAGCTATCTATCAAATG
>JAIPMN010002424.1:0-13880 GCA_020650975.1 Apostichopus californicus
ATAAAGATATATATATATATCCACTTCACAATGATGACCAGTATTCCACTGGTGTGAATGGCGTATTAATGGCTTTGTATTACTGTCAACGAGAGCGTATTACTCTAATGTTATGATTGTACCGAGTGCACCCTGGTGCTTTTGAATCTGAGAATGTACACAACATTAACACTTTTTATAGGCAAGCGAAGTCGTAATTATGAAATAACTTTTGTTCTGATGTGCTTATCTTCATTAATTTATTATATTGAAGGAACAACATTCGACGTTCCATAATCGTGGCAAGAAAGAATACATCTTTCCGCTTATATTGATTCAGTTATGTAAATTTCTGTCCTGTTTGTCTTAATGAAATTGGTCGTGGAACAAGGACATCAACTTCTTCCATCTAAACTTAAAGATTGACAGTACATTATGTGTGGAAAGTGCGGGACTTCCATTCACGAAAGCTGTAAATACCTAGAAAAAAAAAACATATTTTAACTTATTTATATTATGTTTCACCGACTTATTCAATTTGTTTTCTTTAAGACCATGATGATTTGAAGTTCTTTTTTGAAGACAATTTCTATTTGTGTAAAAGCAAGTGGGCTGACGTTTCGATCCTAGCAGGACCTTCTCCAGAGGCTGAAGATCCTGCTAGGATCGAAACTTCAGGCCTACTTACTTTCATACATTTTCTTACGCAGGCTCTTTAATGGATATTAAGCAGTTTGCTAACAGCTTCTTTTTTTTTTTCAATTTCTATTGAAAGGAATTTTTACTTCTGCAGGTATTGGAAAAGTAAAAAGAATAATCCAACAAAGCAAGTGTCCCCACTTGTGTTATGCTACTGAACATGTTGTACTACAGATAATGTTAAATAATATTTTTTTGGTTTTTGTGAGAATGGACAGCGACATCGTTTGATGAAAGTTTGGTTAGAAAAGTTTCTATTGAGAGTAGTGCAGCTCTCATTTAGTATGATTTATTTTTATATTTTTTAAATATATTAACAAAATGATCAGCTACCAGCCAATAAGCAGACATGGTGTAATTAATTAAGTGAAGTTTAATTTCGTGACTTGTTTTGTCCCTCCGTATGCATTGAAAGATGACCAAGTACGATATTTCAAATGTTACTTATTACATATTATCAATGTCCGTTTTACACATCTAGTTGGGTGCTCATGTGTCGAGACTAGATCGAAGCCAGCTGGAGAACACAAGACACAAAATTAAATTCGTTAAGCTTGGCAAATATTACATTTACAGTTTTTTACCAAGACAAGTTCAAGCGATGAAGTCTTTCATTAGTAATTTATTGAAGTAAGACAAGAGAAACATGCAGCACTACATATAGCAAGTGTTTCTTTGGTATTTTGTTCTTCTCATAAAAATGATAATATGACTTCATGAAAATACAATTGTTTTTATCATTCAGTCATAGGAATTTTAATAATCTATTTTAACGCTTTGCTCAGTGTCATCACCATTATTCTAACAAGTTAAGGAAAGAACGTTTCTTGTATGTAACACCACTTAAGCGATTCATTTCTATACCTTTATACGGTGATCGGACATTTCCTTAATATTATATAAGATTATACGGTGATCGGACATTTCCTTACCATGAGAATAAACGGTGATCGGACATTTCCTGAATATGAGAGAAAACGGTGATCGGATACTTCCTGATCATAAAATGATACGGTGATAGGACATTTCCTTCTTATAAGATTATACGGTGATTGGATATTCCTTATTATAAGAATAAGCGGTGATCGGATATTTACTTATCATGAAATTATTTGGTGATCGGACATTTCCTTATCATAAGATTAAATGGTGATCGGACATTTCCTGACGATAAGATTATACTGTGATCGGATATTTCCTTGCCATTAGAATAAACGGTGATCGGATATTTCCTGAATATTAGAGATTACGGTGATCGGATATTTCCTTATCATGAAATTATTCGGGGATCGGACATTTCCTTAACATAAGATTATGCAGTAATCGGAGATTTCCTTACCAAGCGATTATATGGTGATAGGATATTTTCTAATCATAAAAATATACGCCGAGCGGACGTTTTCTTATTATTAGAGAACACGGTGATCGGATATTTTGTTATCATAAGTTTATACGGTGATCGGACATTCCCTGATCATAAGATTATACGGTGATCTGACATTTCCTTAATATTAGAGAATACCGTGATCGGATATTTTCTTATCATTAAAATTAAACGGTTATCGGACATTTCCTTACTATAAGAATATAAGTTGAGCGGACATTTCCTTACTATAAGAATATCTGGTGAGCGGACATTTCCTTACTATAAGAATATCTGGTGAGCGGACATTTCATTACCATAAGATTATACGGTTATCGGACATTTTCCTGATCATAAGAATAAACAGTGAGCGGACATTTCCTTAACGTAAGAGAATAAAGTGATCGTATATTTCCTTATCATGAGTTTATAAGGTGATAAGACATTTCCTTATCATAAGATTACGATGATCGGACATTTCCTGACTATAAGAAAATACTGTGATCGGACATTTCCAGACATGACATTATACGGTGAGCGGGCATTTCCTTAATATCAGAATATACGGTGATCGGACATTTCCTGACTATAAGAAAATACTGTGATCGGGCATTTACTGACTATGAGATTATACGGTCAGCGGACATTTCCTTAATATAAGAATATACGGTGATCGGACATTTGCTTGTAAAGGGAAAATTTTCAAATGTTTCTAATACAATGGCATGTTATTTCATAAGAAAGAAACAACTTGGGTCTACAATGAAGTTACAGAAAGGAGTGCATCGAGTACCATTTCCATGCATGTGATGTGATCTGGGAAGGTTTTAGATGACATAATCATTTATATAATCATGAATATCCGTACAGAGGTTACAGTGAGGAGATCTACAAACAGACCAAACCACCTAGATTGCCAAATACTTTGCCTGTAAACAATTTGGTACAATCGAAGGAAAATAATATAACGGGAAATATTCATTTCCACAACAAAAATGTTCGGAACATTTTAAAATGTGATGTTATTGGATTAGAAAATATGTTACACCTCTAATAATCTTAGTAAGATAGTTCTGATCAGCTCATCATAATAAAGAAGTTCTACGTCCAACAAATTTGATAGTTATTTTTTCCTTTCTAAACGTTTGACGTTTAAGCTGTCTTTCAACTTTGCAATAACGCAAATTTGCTGTCATATACGAACGGATGAGTTTTCCACTAAGCTCTCTTTGAAAGTGGTATTGTAAGATCAGAGCAAATTAAAAAAAAGTACAATGCAGCTTGAAGTCCCTCTTTACTCTATCAAACAAATTTTGTGTAAGTAACCGACCTGCATAGACTGATAGGCAATAGATAAATTTCTATATACCCAATGCGTTAGTAGACATTGTTAAAATAAGATTGAGGTCGTTCCCCCTCAAATTATTGTCAAGCCTGCACCTAAAGACACCATCTTGCCCTATATGGCCACCATCATCTGTTACCCAAATTGGAAAACGAAGTTTTCTGGAACTCCAAGAGCAAGTAATCCCCAACTTACTCCTTGCTAGAAAAGGAAGAGGTTGCCTTGGAAATGGAGGATTCTGCAGAGGGACCGCTGAACTGTAAAAGAATATTGTCATGTTTGTGCAGCAGAAGATTTTAGCAACTAGTATAAAAGAGAAATACTGCAAAGTATTTCGGTATTAACTAAAATGCTGTATAGACAGAAAAGATTTTATGATATTATTTAGGAACTATATTATTTATATATTACTATAGAACTATATTACTATAGAACTGATATTATTTATGATATTATTAAGAACTTATATAAGATTTTAATGTCAGAAATACACACCAGCCTGTCCTTCACGTTTATTAAACTGTTTTTCTGCTGCAGCATAAAACAAAGCAATTTGTATGGATTTAGCAAGCATCTATATAAGCATGCACACTCTTGTATAAATTATTTAAAGTTTCTTGCGAATGTGCAATGCTTATTCTAGGTATGTACGTCTTATATTTAAAATCGCAGGCGGAAAACGATCGTAGTAGATTGAGCTTTGTTTTGCATCAGCATCGACATATGGAGCCTTGCAATATTTCAGTATGAACATATCCAGAGCCAGTTTATGTCAGTATGGACGTTAGATTTCAGTATCAATGCAACAAACCTTGCTATACATTAGTATGAAGATATCGATACTTAGTATTTGTCAGTATGAAGATATGGAAACTTAACTATCGGCAGACGAAAAAGTTACATTTCGACAGACGAGATTTGTTATATATCAATATTGGCACACCAAACCATGGGATATGTCAGTATGGAAATAAAGAGCCTTTGCATATATCAGTATCGAGAGACTAAAAATTTACCTTTCAGTATATACAGATGAGCCTTGTTATCCTTCAGTAAGGAATTATCTAGCTTTGCTATATTTCAGTATCGGCATACCGAGTTTTGTTAAATTTCCTTATCGACATATCGAACCTTGGTTTTTTTAGTATGGACAGATGGAAAAATTCCATTACATTTGCGACACGCCAAGCCTTGTTATATGTCAGTATGGATACATCGATCTACATCATTAGCTACATATGAAGAAGTTACATTTCGGTATGGACATATCTAATCTTAGACCAGTATTAACAGTCCGAGACTGGTATGTATTAGTATTAACAGACCGAGACTGGTATGTATTAGTATCAACAGACCGAGACTGGTATGTATAAGAATCAACAGTCCGAGACTGGTATGTATTAGTATAAACAGACCGAGACTGGTATGTATTAGTTTTAACAGTCCGAGACTGGTATGTATTAGTATTAACAGACCGAGACTGGTATGTATTAGTATCAACAGACCGAGACTGGTATGTATAAGAATCAACAGTCCGAGACTGGTATGTATTAGTATAAACAGACCGAGACTGGTATGTATTAGTTTTAACAGTCCGAGACTGGTATGTATTAGTATTAACAGACCGAGACTGGTATGTATTAGTATCAACAGACCGAGACTGGTATGTATAAGAATCAACAGTCCGAGACTGGTATGTATTAGTATCAACAGACCGAGACTGGTAAGTATTAGGATCAACAGTCCGAGACTGGTATGTATTAGTATCAACAGAACGAGACTTGTATGTATTAGTATTAACAGCCCGAGACTGATATGTATTAGCATTAGCAGACCGAGACTTGTGTGTATAAGTCGCAACAGGCCGAGACTGGTATGTATTAGTCGCAACAGACCGAACCTTGATATGTATTAGTATCGACTCACCGAGACTGGTATGTATTAGTATCATCAGACTGAGACTTGTTACATTTCAGAATGGCTACATCCATCCTTGATATATGACAGTATCGACAGACCACGCTTTGTTATATATCAATGTGGACAGACATAACCTTGTTATATTTTAGTATGGTTATATCCACCTTTGTTATATATCAGTGTGGACAGACGTAACCGTGTTATATTTTAGTATGGTTATATCCACCTTTGTTATACATTGGTGTGGACAGACATAACCGTGTTATTTTTAAGTATGGTTATATCCACCTTTGTTATACATTAGTGGACAGATGGAACCTTGTTATATTTTAGTATGGTCATATCCAACTTTGATAAATATCAGTGTGGAAAGAGGGAGCCTTGTTATATTTTAGTATGGTTACCCAACTTTGTTAAATATCAGTGTGGACAGATGGAACCTTGTTATATTTTAGTATTGTCATATCCAACTTTGTTATATATCAGTGTGGACAGATGGAGCCTTGTTATAATTTATTATGGTCATATCCAACTTTGTTAAATATCGGTGTGGACATATTGAGCCTTGTTATATTTTAGTATGGTCATATCCAACTTTGTTAAATATCAGTGTGTACAGATGGAGCCTTAATTTAATAAGTTATCTGAATAGCTCATACATCAGTTTTATATGTATCGTATTTTTGGCGTAAATTATGTAACTAGCCAAACCCCGTGAGGAATATCTGTACTCGATATCCCTTTCAGGCCTCTATGCGCCGATAAGCCTAATAAATTTCGAACTGTGTCAAAATCACTTTAGAAAGAGTATAATTGTTATTTACTTTGTGTGTAGAACAGCTGTGCAACTGAACCTTTGAAAGATAAGTAATGATACATCCAATGAGGAAACACTCAACACATTAATCTGGATAAATAAGCTACTCGATCGGTTCCATTCCATTTTCCGTTGTTTTTGTTATGCAAATGGGAACATAAGTTGAATGTAAGAATTACGAGAATGTAAAATCCAACACTAACTTTGCCGTTTGTTCAGTTAATTCTCTTGATATGTCAACGATTTGCAGTTTGTGTTAATTTATTGTCTAATACCATCTGAATTATCTAGATAACGAGCAATTAATAAACTAAAATGTGTCATGGAAAACTTAGCCTACATCTACGTGGAAACTAATTCTATATTATTTTTCAAATGTCCTATTTCCCCACATACCACACCTATAACAAAGACCACCCCCCCCCTCTCTCTCTCCCTCTCTTTAACTCTCTCTTCATATAAAATGGCGAACGTTGAAAAGCAATGCGTAATTAAAATCATATAATCATTGTAATTAAGTTCATATTTGTGCTACTTTTAAGCCGATGCAAACCGCCGATATCAAAATACACTTAGTGGAATTATTTGGTAGAATCCTTTGTAATACTAATTAAGATAATGGGCCATTCGATCAAGCAAATGTCAGAACAATTTCTGGTCACTAAATGTTACATGAAAGCTGTTGACTACCGTTCTTACCGTTCTGTACATTGTTTTTTATTTGTTTTAGAACACAGACAACAAACATGAAGCTATAGGTAGGATATATACTGGAATTCTGTTCTATTATGCGTAAGTTATGTGGTTTTTCTGTAAGCAATAAACAGGCTTATAGATAGGAAGGTTTTCCGTTTTATGAAAGTTAATTAGTGTAGAACCAGTGCAGTGTAGAACCAGTGTAGAACCAGTTGTTATCTAACACTGACGGTTTTTTAAGCAAACTCGTATAGGTCCAATATCAGTAATGTGAAAAACTAAGGTTTTGAAAGGATACTGATTATTAGCTGTACACTGATACTGATACTGATTATTAGCTGTGCACTGATACTGATTATTAGCTGTACAAAAGTGATATTTCTCATCTATGAACCTTACATAATACATCTCGATGTTAATACTTGCACATTTACTACAAATTTAGTGTAATTACACTTGTTGCAGACTCAGACGTTCGGGGTCTTGATGTACTCAACGTTAATATTCTTTTGCAAACATACAACCTTTACCGCTTGTAGAGATAACTTTAAAAAAAAATCACTCCGGTTTATTTATTGCATGAAAAAAACACTTATAAAGATCAGTTAAAAAAATATTTTACAGAAAAATTCAACTCCAAAATGATGGGGGGAAAATGAGTATTTGTCTGGTTTCAGATATGTGATTAACCTGTCAGAAGTTTCATTATCTATCGTTTATGTCTAGATACGAATACATGCATTTTTCACGTTGTTATATCTCCAAGACTTCAAGTCATTTAAGTAATTGATAATCAAATGATACAAAAATACTCATTTTTATAGACTACTTTCAATATTAAACTGATTTTCTGATGAGTTGTACATTTTTTTTCTTTGAATAAATGGCAATATATTTAGTCAGCAAATATAATAAATGTTCTTAATTGATACTTACCTTTCCTCCGATTTTAGTTGATCTACGCAACTCCCTCTAAGAGAACCGATAAGATGAACGCCTCTCTCCAATCGGGTCAGAGGACACAAGCTTTTGTCTATTAAACCAACAATATTTATCTCCTTTCTACAATTTTCTTATAACATGAACGTAAATATTTAACTCAGTTGCTCCAAAGGTGGTCTTAAAATGAAAACCGAACTCTCACGCTTGCATCTATCTTGCCAAATTTTCTGATGTGAGCGTTGTCCCGTGTGGTCTTTAAATGAGTCTATGCAATATGATCTCGTCGATTCTGAAAAGTTGAGTGGAACTTTTCAACACAAGCAAAACCTTTAAAAAAGGCAGTAAACCGTGATTTAGGTCATAGTCACGTGATTAAGAATCTACCAATAGGAACACCGACAGTGGGCGTTAGAAATATTAAGTCGGGTATTAGTTGCAAATGTGGCAGGAAGCTTGATGTCTCGGTAAAAAAAAAAAATGGCAAACAACTTAGAATAAAAAAGAAGTTGAAGTAACCCGACATTTAAGGCACCTGGAATAAATGATAGTGCCCAAGGGGAGCTGAGGGAAAATATTGCAGGCAAAGGGATTTCGCATGTTTAGTCAAATTTTGACTAAATTTGCATTTCCATTTCGAGCGAGTAAATATTGCTGGATGTACTTAAGGTTGTCAATGTTTGATCGTATAAAATTATCCGAAGCATTAAAAGCCAAAGGGAAAGGTCGAGATAGTTATCTTAGTTTTGTCGTAAACCCAAAGACAAATAGAAGATAATTTTTAGCAGCTACTTATTGTTCCAGTGCCCTCACTCGATACTGACGCGGAAAGTCATTTTGTTTTATGGTTATTTCGGGATCAATTCCTCTTGTAATTAACACAGTATAGTCGATGCCGGAGGCTAAAATGGTTACAATTACAGAACATGTATAGTTATGTGAAACAGGTTGAGGGGCGTTTGAAGGAAGATGAGAGAGCAGTTTGTTTGTCTGATATGATGGGACTACTTCAGAGAATGGAAAGTTGATGTTTTCAAAAGTATAAATGACAATTAAAATTGACGATTAGATATCTACTCCCGCAAGCTTTAAAGTTGGATTATGCTTCAGGAGATCATCAAGAATTAAAAAAACAAAAACAAAAACAGGCTGATTCATTCAGAACAAAATATATTCACACCAGCAAGTTAGGTAAACTAGTGTACGTACATCTGGCGAATATAATGAAGCCAACTCGTTAGAGTTGTTACTGCATCTGTGATAAAGTATTCATCCATATTTACAGCTATTGTAATAACAGAAACACTTGGGAAAGAAATCATTCTGGTAGGATCGCCTTCAAGCATATTTATTTAACACAAGCACATTGGCCATGGTGTCGTTAACAAAATTCTCTCAATAGTAGAAACTTTCTAGATTTCCTGTGCATCGATTCACATAAAACTTTATTTAGGACGAAATGATTTTATCCTCCGTTTTTTTGTGTCTAATTCTGTCTTGGTGAAGTCTGGTGAATGATCATGTATTCAAGTGTGGTGAAGGAATGTAAAGTAATACGAGTAGTGTCTATGTTATAAGGTTACAATTCTAATGGGTTTGTAATCTGAGGTAAACTGATTGTAAACTTCAAGTAAACACTTTTAATAACTATGAAAAAGGTTTACAAAAGGTAACAAACTTTACATCAAATGGTCTTAAGTTGGTAGCAAAAAATGTTAATTCGAAATGTTCTTTCGGTTTTTTGACAAGTTAACATAATGGTCACAGCACTTAGTTTAATGAAAGATTGCTTATTCTGTCACTTGTTGTTTAACAATCAAATATTATCTTTTACGTCATGTATTTAGATCGTGCGTTGTTGTTGTTACGGGTGCAATGTTTCTGCGTGACTAAACTGACACAATCCCGACTTTCTCTTAAATTGTGTCAACAACATGGATTTAAAAAGTACTCTTGCAAATAAGTAAATTGTATTTAAAGTAAGGTGTGTAAAGCGCCCTAACAGACTAAATTTGTCTTGTCACTTTATTTAATAAGACAAATGTTGACACGGCATCGACTTTAGAAGAAAGCGGTAAGTCTGACCAGGTGTTATTAGTGTTGCATTATTACTAAGTAAGACATATTGGTATATTGGGCACTCAATTCTTTTAAGGGAAAGCAGCCTCATCTTCCCGTGTTCACAGTAATCAGTTTCGCATTTGACCAGTGTGCTGTTCTGATCTACTGTCCTGTAAATGTTATAGTTTATATATATATTGCTGAGGTTTGCTGTGAAAACGTTTGGCCCTAACATGTGCACGTTTATCACAAATACTGTATAGGTTGATAAATGTTTGCAGAGAGTTAGACCACAGGCAGCATGCAGCGAAGGCTGACTATACTTATCTAAATCTTATCAAATAACACAGAAATCTATTGCGAACAGAGAAAACACACAATCATCAACATAATTATCAATTCTTAAAGCCGCAAGGTCAGTCCTGAAGGTAATCTATAGTCGAAACAGTTAAGTTGTTGCGACCGCACCTTGCATATAGTAAAGTGGTTATGATTCACTAATTGTACAGTGAACGTATGGAAGGTATTGACATGTAATTTGTTTAGGTATATGTCAGTGACAACCGTCCATGAGTATAAGATCCCTTTCTATATGGTGTAAATGATGCAAAGTATCATACTTTGTCCATGATGGACATTTGCAGGGATATAGCAACATGCATTGAACCAGGGTTAGTCCTAACAGTTTTAGCCAAAGGATCAGTCAGTCAGTCATGTTTTTCATGAACATTTAACTAAAGAAACAGCATTCATATGTCATATAGTTTTGTCTAATTTCGCCAGGCAATTTGGTTATGTCAGTACATAGACAAAGTAACTGCCCACTGCTTTCACTCAAATACTTTAAGGCATGTAACGTGAACAGTGCATCAGCTGTTTAGTCGTCGTTAAATCCACTTAACGAACATTCCATGAACCGGTCTGCAGTAATACTGATTGAATTAGTTAAAAGCAAGCTCATAGCCAGGTATAGATACACAAACAACAGAATAACTCTTACAGCTGAATCTTTGAACTAGCAGTCAGAGTGCTCGGCAATAAAATGATTCATTCTCGTTCCTTACACCTCATAATCCCTCGAAATGTCTAGATTTTGCGTGGAAATCCAAAATTGCGATGAGATATAATTCCAAGTTTTGCCAAATTTGTGGTTATATTTGAAGAAAAGCCACAATTTCATTTAAAAGTCAAAATGAAATCATTCATATTTTATAATAAATTTTGAGATTTAGACATTTTCCATATATCAAAATACAACGTCAACGTTTCGCATGAACAGTCAAAAACAGTCAAAATACCTAGAAAGAAGTTGAAATTGTACAAAAAGTGGAAATTCAGAAAACATTATATTAGTTATGGAAATTAATTGAGCATTTGGGGATTCGTTCGGTTAGTCGAGCTATTTTATCAAACGCATAAATTTTGAGACGAACTTTTTGAATTAAGTCTACATTTTGAGAAAAACAGTCGGAATTGAAGACGTAAGGTCAAAATTTGATATAAAGAGTTTTTTTTACGGGAAACTTAGTCGAAATATTGGGAGGGTCGAAATTCCGATAAGAAAAACGATATCGAGTAATTCTGTGGGTGAAATTATCGCTTAATAGTAACCAACATGTTAGCATGCGGGGGGGGGGGGATCCCTTGCAGAGATCGAGTATACACAGAATTTGGAGTGAACTATTTATATCCCGGTTCTGCGTTTCATTGTTACGTTGTACTTGTAAATCCGTGACTGTCAAGTGCAGTTAACATGCAGAAACCGGGCCCCTGAAGAGTTATATATATAGCAAATATTACTTAAGTTATTCAATCACTTTGTTTGAGGTAAGATTCCATTACGTTTTACTGACTTACTATACTTGTAGTACTTGAGTACAAGGGACAGTTGTATAGACTTGGGTAAACCTTTATCATACAACTAGCAAGGCACAGCTTATCATTGTGGCTCCTTGCATTGTGGCATTCAATAATCACTGAAAAACTGACACACAAGAAGGTTGTGGCATTTTGTAATGTCATGTAACGCTATATATAGTAATCTAACCACCGATTGTTCTGCGGTCTACGCAAGGGCATATAACACTCATAACAATGCCACGGGAGAACGGTCCTAGTTTGAGGGCTCTTACCAGACCAATACTATTTGCCCGATTGAAGCAGACAGAATTAGTTGTATAGTAACAAGATTGATTCATGTGTATTATCAAATACTTGATCATTTATCATTTATCATTTCATAATAAAACAGTAGAAAACGTATAGGTTGACATTAAAATTATAAGAGATTGTTCATCTTAATCAATATAAGTAATGACAATATTTACATTAATTACAATATAAGTAATTAAAATATACAGTAATTACAATATAGTAAATACAATATAATTACAATATTAGTAATTACAATAAGTAATTACAATATCGGACTTATATATATATTGTAACCTGGGTTTACACGTGATAAGAGTATCACAACAACCGTCATTATAATCATTAGTATTATTTGTCGTGTCAAACGTAAAGAATATTGAAAATATCTCAACATTGTTCTGTCATTATCTTTCTTGCCGCTCTTGTTATGTTTATAAGAGTACTGTAGAATATTGATTAATTCTCGAGGGTACTCAAGTAGACCCGGTTAGCCTCACGAATTCATTATTTCTCTACTTTACTTCTACGGGTTGTTTTCTCTTTCATAACGATGCTTAACATATATATAGATGCAAATTTTCATAATCAGGAAAATGATATAAATGAATAAAATTTCCAAATAACGATATTAAGTTCTTCATATATCAGACAAACATAATAAGCATATTTATACAACGCAACATTTATGGCTGGTAGACGGGGACACGTTTCATGAAGTATTTTCCATTTTCCTCGCTTAATTTAGCTTTCATTGTATATGTCACATTTGCAATAACAGTTCAACAAAAAATCTTTCCAATCTTGGAATGCTATACATTAATGGAGATGAGTAAACTACTTTATACCTGTGCAATAACAGAAATATAATATATGATAATTAATACCTATATTTAGCTTATAATGAAAAGTATTACTGTCAGTTGTAAGTTTATTATTGATATGCACACCCTACTTGCCAGTGTCGAAGTATATTCTGTTAATATGAACTAAAAGCAAATAAGTGGCTTTTTAAACAGATTGTGTTCAGTTTCCATAAAATAGTTAAATGCATTAGAATATGTCTACGTGTATGATACTTGGTAAAAGCTCTTTAACCGATACAAGTGAAAGTTGGAAAATATCCTATTTTAGAGGTCACAAACAATTGAGTGAAGACAAAGAAAACAAACATGTATAGCCTAAGTGCTCTGCAATGAACTCACATATGGTTGCTTCAAGATTCATCTTGGTACAGTGTGAATATTGGTTAAGCATATATGTCTGGCAAACGACAATAAACATCTAATCCAATTGCATATCTATACCACTTTGAACTGTTGAGAAATGACCCTTTAATCATCTGTGGCTCAAATGTACTTTATATATCGGTTAGTTGATTAACAAATAGAACTCTGATGCAACACATAATTCAGTACATATATTATACACACCTATAACATCAAATAACATATATTAACATTGCATCCACACATTTTTCAAGGGCGAGCGGTGTTAAATCTTATCGAGGTTGCGCTGGTGTTCACATAAAGTTAAAAGAACAGTTTTTATTCCTACATGTTGTGGTCCTTTTGGCGTTCTATAGTTTTGTTGTGCTACTCCTTTGACATCCTGGTAAACTCACGGCGACTTTAATTATATTTTATAGCGTATGTCGTACAGTTATTACCGGAAAACACTCGTGTTGAATAGTTTCACAATTGTTATGAGACAGGAGCCTGAACCTTTATGTGAGAGCCGGAGACTAATCAAGGGACTGCTGCCCTGGGATCACTGCAGCCGACCCCCCATGTGGGGGGAGGCTGGGATCCTACATTTAAAAAAAACAGACGTCCAATGGAGTATTCTGAGGTATGTTCATATTTTAATTAAGTTTATAAACATGAAGCTCTAAGCGCCCCCCCCCCCAC
>JAIPMN010002424.1:13890-32954 GCA_020650975.1 Apostichopus californicus
CAGACGTCCAATGGAGTATTCTGAGGTATGTTCATATTATAATTAAGTTTATAAATATGAAGCTCTAAGCGCCCCCCCCCCCACTGACGACGGGTGGTGGGGACTATGATCCCCCCACCCCCCCCCCCCACGCACGTTGAGGGTACGCTCATGATCACGTACACGAAGCAAGTACTCATTTAATACGCAACTAAAGTAAATCATGTGCTTTACAAAGACAATAGTGCCTGGCGTTTTCTAATCCTGGAAACTGGAAGGCTGGATATGTAGTTCGTAAACTTGAAGCAAAGGTATAATGAAGCAAAATTGTGAGCAAAGCACAATTCTTTCCACTTTCATGGACAGTAAAAACATCAGACAGTTAAGATGTAAATAAAAATGATCTGGTTATGTGAACCACTGAATAAGCAGTAGCCTGAAAACTAGAGAGTATAGTGTTCATAAAATCTCAGATATTGTTGTTACGAAATCCTCTTGACCCGTGTACGATAAGTGATGGCATGGGTGTGGAATGTATTAGTGGCTCCGACTCATGACGTCACAGCGTCAAAGGTCAGATTTCGGTCGAAGAAATTGTCGAAAATGTATGAACTTTATAGAGGAAGCCCGACATCTAGTGAACGGTAACAAGCTAACAACAACAAATTTGAAGTTGTTGTGTTTTTTTTTTAATTTCACATTATATTTTTGGTTATTTAGAGCATGAAATTCATAAAAGTGTATGAATTTTTTTTTTTTTGATTTAATTGTACCGTGTTTACTGACATTGACTCGGTTTCGAATGATTCAATCAGTATTCGTTGAGACCAGTTCGCGGATTGTACGTAAAGTATACATAGTATATCTGATGCTTTATGAACGGTACGAGCAGTTTATTTGTTGGTCATCTAGAACAAGTGATGCTTTAATGTTCAAAGTTTGTAGGCACGTTCTATTTTAAGGTGATTGCATTGGTAGTGATTGTAAAACGATGGTGTTTATTATATTCCAGAGCGAGAATGTAAAGTGCTTTCAAGTACTTTAAAAATTGTCAGGGTCGGTGGTTGCGATAAATGGACTGTTTTTCGGAGCATTTTCTTTCACAATATTTTTTAGTTTTCCGAATGAACCCTCCTTCGTTTACTTGGGAAAGATGACAAAAATGGGTGTAATATGCCCCCGTATTGTAGACGGTCGGTCCACCATTGACATGCATATAGTCAAAACTAGTACTAGGAAAATATTTGGGTGTTATGCAATTTTTGAGGCCTTTGGAAATAGACTCCTGAGACTTGGAAATACATTATTGAATAGTGGAATGATAAATTAAAGTACAATTGAGGGGCTTAAGGTTAGTAAGGTAAAGCTGTGAAGGTATGGATGGACGTAATAACAAAGTTGTTGTTTGCATAACAATCTAACGATGCTCTTAGAGAAACATGTTAAAAATGAACACGCAGTATGATAGAGTGACGTCATGTGTACGTTATAATACAATATTTTGACATAAAATCATAAACATCATCTTCAATGTTACAGAAGCCTTCAGTCATAAGTTTAATATGCGAATGGGATTATATTAAACACTGTGCTCATTCCAATCACACAAGTTACATCACATAATAGCAATGTACATGCAAACCATCAATCCATTTATGTTTGTAAAACTAACATGCCAAGCATTAATTCACTTATGTTTTTAGCACAAACTTCCTTCCGTCGCGACATACAATTAATCATGTTTCAAGCATGGGCCAATCAAAAACCTAATATTTCGGAGCACATTATTTAGAAACCTGTTCGATAATTACTTCATCACATTAATTATTTCCAACTAACCATGCAGCATATTAACAACTTTGTATTGTTGGAAACAGAAAGACGTTGAGGTTGCGAATGTATATATTAACTTATTTCTAACTTAGGACGAATATATTCGGTAATACATTATATTAATGTTATCAAGCGATTGCTAGTTGTGCTACCATTTGGTGTTATAATGTTATGGCATGTTGTTAAGTAGATCAGTAAATTTAATTTTAATTTTAATTTACAAGAGACCATTCTTAATTGTACTGAGGAGTTAAAATTCTATGTAATATGACCCATTCCTCCCCATATCTCACATATCATGCAGTGTTCCCAACACTTCACACTATCCACATTGTTATTACCGGAATTTCTAAAACAACCACACACTTTTCTTTGATTTTCAATAACTGTGTCAAATATGTAAATGAATTAAAATATGAAAACGTCTCAGACTCGCATTTAATTGAAGTTTGAAGCTCACGTGTACATACGTACAGTGTTATGCTCTTGAGGAAAGATCAATGATAACAATAACACGTCAACGTGTGTGAGCACAACAACCAAGTGCTGATACACCCGCTGACAGACACAAGTCATACGCACTTACATTGACGCACAGAAATACGACCTATAGACCTTAATTTGCATGAAAACGGTATTCTTCAAACTGCTTGTAGTTAGTCACCCTAGAGAGATGTTTTCATGTCAAAATGCTGTATTGGAACGTACACTTAACGTCACTCTGTCAGTTTGCGACATCAAGATATTTGCGAAAGTTTCCGCACCACTTCACATTTCGTGATGGTTTTAAGAATTTTGGATGGTTAGTTTTCGGTATCAAGGGCTGGACCGATATGTAAATTCGACGTTTTTACCTAATAATCTTGAAAGAGCAACGGCCAAGTCGAGAGCCGTTTGCCGAAATGCACTTGAGTTTGCAAAGATAGTGGCGAACGAGGCATCTACAGGCACAAGAGCACTTGAAGTGAATTAACAGGGAGACGATTTCCGTCTTGCCTTAAGGTTTCAAAGGCTTTGATTCCAAGAGTTCTGATATTGACTCCGATGAGAATTTTTTTTCCAAGGAGATTTTAAGTAATATTACGGTAATTACCTTATCTCAAAGTATGAAGTTTTCATTTGGGTAAAAGTTGCGCAAGATCAACTTGATGCCACATTGGAAAAGTCAAGATTTGTTAATTTTAATTTATGCAATCATTTTCCGTCATCTTTTAGGCCATCCTAGTTTTTGAAAATAAATGCCAAGTAGTGAGATTTATCTTCCGCAAATTATTTCTCTTTAGTTAATGAAAAATTTGAAATGTCATCTTGGCTGAAGTGATGGTAATTATATTAATTGAGATCCGTGTATAAGAGTCATAGGCTTTATAATATACAGGTTACCGGATCATGAGACTGCTTACGCACGTATCTTCGTCACGAAAAACGAAGAGGAGAAGAGAACACACGCGACTTCAAGTTGGAAAGATAATACTTATTTAGAATATGTTTGTTGCGTGAAACATATTATATGGTCGAATACGCTAGTGTCCATCGAAAGCTCGAGACATAATAGTAATCTTTTCATCTGCTAGAGAAATAAGATATAGTAATCTCCTATTCTGACTGCGGGTTTCACTTTGCGCATTTTTAAAAATTCATTGTGACTCATTGTTATGTTTTTGAATGCTTTTAACGGCAAAATATACGTCTAAAAGGCGTATAGTTTGTTTAAATAATGGAACTTAGGAACTAGTATGGAAAGTAAAACTCGTTTATAATCTTATAGTTGGGCAATCCTGCATTTTCCGTTTGTATTCAGTAAACTGATAGCAATTAAACTAGCGTATAAGGTTAGACATACATTATCTTTATCTGTACTAATCCATGGTTTATATAAGGCGATGAGAAACTTCATGCACAAAGGTGTCCTCCCTACTCTTTATTTCTTTCCGCGATCTCTCGACAGCTTTACCCGTTGCTAGTCCCTATAATATACATGGTTAAACGTCTGCAGACTTCAGTTGCATGGTCATATCCTTCCGTCCGTTGAAACTGACGTGACCAATGCTTCGGAATCGCACAAGCTTGCTATCTTTCCGACTTGAATAGTTTAAGAAATTTATTTGACTCCTACAAACTTTCCACGGTTTGCCTGCATGCTTTGTCGTAATTTAACGATTGCATTCGACAAAGTGTTTCCTAGCAACAGAAATAACATGAAATGAATAACATATAACAGGAAAGGAATCTTCAACTATAGGAACAGGTAGAAATGACTACTACTTAAATTCTATTTATTCTTTAGGAATACAGTAAATATTTGTTTACACTTGAAATAAAATACTACATTGATAACCTACATGGGGTGGGGTGGTGGTGGGGACAATATTCCCAAACATTCGGGTTGCCTGAGATGTTTACTTGTTTGATCTTCTCTCAAGGATATTCATATGTCTATAGCTTTTTTTTAAACGAAGGGATTAAACGACACACAAACTCTACTTCAGATAAGATTTTAACGTAAGATTTCGAGTTTATTAAACGCTTAAATGCCATTATATGCATGTACTTCATACCGTTTCAGATACAAAGTATGATATAGCGCTTAAAGCATTCATGCTACCAAAAACAAGTTGGATCATACCGCGATAAAGTTTATTCTGTTACTATAGGTTTCTTGCATATTACTATATACGTTAGCATCATAGTTCACATTGCTCATTTTTACATAATGATAACAACTAGAACATTTTACTTCAAAACGACTCAGTGTTTGGACGGCTGTATCCACAAGTTGAAAATGAAGTTTAAAAAATAACATTCAACCTCAACAAGAAACGGTTAAATCGGCAATATGAGAAAATTTAAATTGCACAACACAATGTAAACTAATAAGGTGCTTTTCTTCCAGGCGTGTATAGAATATACAAAAACGAATCAAACATTCTTGTCATTCCGTGTAGATAAAGTTCGATCCTTCAGATGGCGCGGCAGACGTTCTGGTGCGCATGTGGACATATGTCAGAATTCGCTTTGCATTTCTTAGAAGAATTTCTTACAAACTATATCATCTCGTGTTACACTTTTGCAACTGAAGAGCAAAATACCTTCTTAACTTCGAAATAGATTTTGTGTGTCATGTTACTCGCATGTTATACTGAATTTTTGTGATGGTTTCTTATTTTGACAAAATATTGAAGATAAATTGAGTGGTTTTTGCTATTCCTTGCCGAAATTTTAAAAAGTTATTTTCGGAAAGTGAAGTGACCTCCTAGGGATATTGACTTGTTTTCAATCTCACAGTCAAGTGAAAGATTTCTTTTCGTATAAGCGTTTCGACCTAGATCTCAATGGTTGACTTTTGTAGAAGTGAGGTTTGAAGTTAGCCGACACAATCGAACGTAATATCAACTGTAATTGTTTATTCTTCACTATAGGAATAATCGTAATCAGCGTTTAGCAAGAATATTGAAAAAGGTTACTAACTGCATGAGAGTTAATTTTACGATTCTCTTAAAAGAATAATCTATGGCATTCAAATTTTAATTCCAGAAAAAGAGAATATTAATATACCACAACACACCAAGTCTTAGATCAATTGCATTACCATGTGGAGAGAAATCTAACATTGAATAACTCTGTTAAGCGCCGTTTTTTGCTTAAAGTACGAGCAAGGATATGACGTCACTATAGTAAGTAAGCGAAGTGCTATTCAAACTAGATTGGATCCTGTTTGATATAAATTATATATAAATGAGCATAGGCAATAAACCAACAATACGTACGTACGTACAGAAGCCCTTGTAGTATTGTTACGACTCACTTTGTTTATTAAGCTCAGTTTATCACTACTTTTATACATTCGGAAGTGTGCTAAAAATAGTATAAATTGCCTCAACTCATGGAATCCCTACTTGATCCTGTGTCGCCGCCGAATGCCAGTGATGACTAAGATGGCCGTTACTAGTAGTTATCGTGTTGGTACCAGTTCCACTAATACTACTGAAACTCCATCGAATAATGGGCGCCATCCTCAAAAGGGTCTTCACAGACTTCTGTTAAACTTCTGTTAATTCGTATAAGTGACAAACTTAAACTTGTCGGTTTCTATAGCATGGAGCCATGTTTTATATCTACTGTGGGTTAGGAATTGGGAAAGAAATCCCCGTTTCTCATGTTTTGGAGGCCTTTTAATACAACCAAATGCTTGGCATATCTTTTTCACAGAAGCGATAGCGTAAGTATGACGTATGCTCACCTTTGTTACCAAACAAAGTAACGGAAGACGTCACACAACAAGATCTATGAATAATTCATGAGTTGTTTTCGAACGTTTCCGTCGTTAAAACTGATAACGAATTTGTAATAGTCACTTCAAAAATTGGATTCTAAGTTACATGTGTGTCAATTTTATATTATTTTGGATGCTCACAAAAGTTTCTATAATCAACTGGATTATTCTTTTAACCATATTCACCATCATTTTAGTCGTAATACATTATAACATTTCACTTCATGACCTTGGATTTTACTTTTCTCCAATACCCAATAACGTTCTAACCGGTTCTAATTCCAACACAGCGTTCTATATTTGCATTATTTTCCGTATACTGCTTGTTGATGACTGAAAAATACAAGCAATACCAACATATACGAATGTGCATGAGATGAAAACAAAGACTTAGTCGGGGGATCGCATGGACGAGTTTGTAAGATATGAAAACTTGCTATTACACCGATGAAAGTTGTTTAGAGTTCCTTGGTTTGGACAGTTCATACCCGATAAATTATGTTTCTATTAACCCATAGAAGACTTTTGTTCACATGAAGAGAAGCTATGTATTAATAATTCTCTTAATTATATTATTCTATTATTCTATATTCTATTATTAACTTCAAAATAGTATTATCATATAAAATACCAAAAATTTTGTCACGAAGGACCATGGGGAAAATAACTGAAACAGGAAAATTTTGAAAGCAGAAATCAAACTGGATGCCAAAAACAATTACGTCACGGGGTATGTCTTTCATCTCCAAAAAGTATAAAGTGACAGGGAAGAAGATTAAATCTAAACAATTTAAAAAGCAACGGTGAAGATTGAAAGCATTAAAACGATATAAGTGAACAAAGTAAAGGTGCCCATATTTCTTCTTCTCTTGCCGAAAAATAAACACAGTACGGTGAACTGTACTCATTACTGAAGAATACGAGCTGTGAAAAGAGCGACTAATGGATTTAGAGCAATCACAAAAAAAGTTTAGATATTAGGCAGGACCTTCTGATAAGATAATCAAAACTGAATTAAATGCTCGTCCAAGAGGCTAAATGTCAGCAAAATGAACAAAAAGTGCGACGTTAAAAAGCTGAAGCTAGAAGACACAAACGCTTCTTACGATGTGTTGCTTTCTTTTAGCATTACTGGTGTAACAGATCACACAGTTGGTAAATTATAAGATTTCAGCGGACCAAGTTGCAGATTGGGTAACTAACTCAGCTTGTTGCCGTATGAATTTAAGAAAAAGTATTCAATTCGAGGTTTCGGGTCATTTAACAATCAGCCTTTAGAAGGAGCATACTTAAGCTGTGTAAATGCTTACGATATCGCTGCAGACAATCGGGAACAAAGCAATTGATAATTCTGTTAAAAATATTACAAACTTGTGAAAGTTTGAACAAGCGAAGCTTTGTGATATAACCATCATATCAAAAGAATTGCATAAACCCCATCAACTATTACATAAACCACAAGAACTATTACATGAACCAATTGAAGTACTGCATAAACCACATGAAGTATTACATCAAACAATTATTGAAGTATTGCGTAAACCACATGAAGTATTGCATACACTCCATGAAGTAGTACATAAACCACAAGGAATATTACATAAACCAATTGAACTATTTTATAAATTTACCACATGAAGTATTACAACAACCAAGTATTGAAGCATTGCATAAACTACATGAAGTATTGCATAGACTCCATGAAGTATTACATAAACCACAAGGAATATTACATAAACCACTGAAGTATTGTCAAACCACATGAACCACGTGAAGTTTAGCATAAACCACATGAAGTATTGCATAGACTCCAGAATTTATTACATAAAACACAAGAGTTACATTAATTTTTTGAAGTAGTGCATAAAACCACATGAAATATTACGTAAACCACAGATATGTTGTATCAACCATTTAAAATATTGCATAAACCCATATTGTATTACATAAACCACATGAAGTGTTGCATAAACCACCTGAAGTATTTCATTAACCACATGAATTATTGCATGAAACATATGAAGTATTGCATAAGCCACAAGAAGCATTACATCAATTTTTTGAAGTATTGCATAAACCCTACCAACTATAACTTTAACCACATGAAGCATTGCATAAACCATGAAGTATTACATAAACCACATGAAGCATTGCATAAAGCACACGAAGTATTGCATAAACCACATGCACTATTGTATTAACCACCTGAAATATTGCATAAACCCATACAGTATTACATAAACCACATGAATTATTGCATGAAACACATGAAGTACTGCACAAACCACATGGAGTATTGTTTAGTATTGCAACATTGGTCGGGGTTCACTATTCAAGTTATATCTCGCATGCTTCAGTTCTCCGATAATCTCAATCAACTAACTTATTTTAACTTGACATCAAAACAAGAAGATGGGCAAACTCCGCACGACATCACTATCCATAGCGGATCGCGATACTTAATTTATGACGTGATTGATGAGGCGATCTGTACAATGTAGACGGCGTTTAGCGACTTTCTAAAACTTAACAACTACATGAAAAAATGGTTTCGAGATTAATGTGTATGACATAAAAGCCATGTGATCTAAGTTGAAGGTAAATCATTAGGTGTAAGAATACCATGAAAAGTAAAAAAATAAAATCCTCAAACCATGCTCAACAAAGTCAGTCATAGTTATGCCCAAAACGTCAAATGTGCAGTAATTCACAGATCACATAACGAAGATGTTTCATCACTTCGTGTATGCAGCACTGATTACTGTCGAAGCGGGTGTACTGTAATATATACTGTTTTATGACACTAGCAACCTCTTTTCTAAGTTGCACGGTACAGAGTAACCATCATTCCTATCAGGTAACCTGCATTATATCTCCCTGGATACATACACATAATTCCGTTGCGGAGAGACTATGCTTACAAATATAAAGTGTTAAACATTTCTATAAAGCGGAAGTTGTCCGTGGGACACGTTTCTAGTTACGTTAACGACCCGTTATAAGCATAGGCGTAGCAGCCCAATTTGTTGGGGGGTGGGGTGGGGGGAGGCTGTAACGACTTGCCCGAAAACTATAACCAAAATTGCGCGTTCAGCATGTTAATGTAAACATCATATAGACATGCATCGGTTATTACATCGCATGCCAAGTACATACAATCATTTGCCGTGTTATTACCCTTCCATAGTGGTTATAACTTTTGGGGAAGCCGTTACAATAATCATGATAATCATAATATAAGTTTAACCATTGAAAAACACAGTGCAATTTATATTTCTTTCAGTAGGTGCCCGAAAAATTTTCACAAAAATGTTTGGTTGGGGGGGGGGGGCTGCAGCCCCCAGCCAAAGAAAAAAAATATATACATAAATGAAAATATAATTAATAAAAATATAAGTAATAAGGAATAATTTATAAACATACAATATAAACGATGTATCAATACTGAGAAATTACTTCTTTTTTAGCGTTTTTCTATATAAATGTTACTTTAGATGATTTAGATTAATAAGCAGCAGTAAGAGAATTCCATGTCCTTATAGAACGATTCTTTAACTTTAACATACCAAATGTTGTATTACATAAGTTTTGGTGTGCTTGACCGGCACTTCTAGTGCGGTGACTATGTATGGCGCTGTTAATAGTAAAGAAGTCATGAAAGGCTGCAGGAAGTAAGCCATTCCAAGCCTTGTAAAAGAATGTGGCTACATTCAGCCTAATAATATCGCTAAATTTTAATAAGTTGAGCAATTTGAAAAGTGAGCTGGTGTGTTCACGATATTCAGAATGAGTTATATGACGAATGACTTTCTTTTGTAGGATTTCAAGAGGGTGAAGATAAACATTATGGGTGCCAGACCAGACAATAGAGCAATATGAAAAATGGGGGAAACTAATGTTTGGTAAGCATTCTAAGAAATTTCTGAGAAAAGTATAGTGTTTCAACTTAGAAATGATACCAACATTTTTCGCTACAGTGTTTGCAATATTTGATATATGTTCACACCAAGTAAGTTTACTATAAATATATACTCCGAGAAACCTAATACTATGTACATGCTTGATTGGCTTACCATCCATTAAAATATCTTTTTCCCAAGAAAAAGATATACTTTTTTTTGAAAACGATGTAGCTGGTTTTATCAACTTAAGATTAAGTGATAGCTTATTAGTTGCAAACCAGTCGTAAACTATATTCAACTCCATGGACACTGTGTCATGTAAAGTATATTCAAATTATTAGATTCTAAAAATATACTAATGTCATCTGCAAATAAAATAGTTTTTTGCAATATAAGAGATATGACAGATGTCATTGATATATATAATGAATAGAAGTGGTCCTAATATTGAACCAAGTTGAGGAACACCACAGCGGATTTCAGCATAGTCAGACATGGTGTTCTTATACGAAGTAAACTGTAAACGTTTCGATTAGTAGCTGTCCATCCAGTTAAGGGTTGATCCTCTAATGCCGTAGAATGATAACTGTGTAGGAGAACACGATGGTCAATGCTATCAAAAGCTTTTGATAGGTCTAAGAATATACCAATACATGTTTTCTTCTTATTAAGGTTATTGTATAATTTATCAATGACATCTGCCAGGGCAAGGTCAGTTATTAATTTATTTATAAATTGAAACATACATCGCAAGTCATGACTTTTCCCCCTCTTTATACTTTCAATTCCACCGCTTTAGTTATTAGCTTAGAGAAACTCTTAGATTTCGTTGTGATTGCATTCAACGGGCATTCTCTTGTATCATTGAAAGCATGCATGGTTAGCCTGCTAGCTTGTGATTGGAGTCCTTGTTAACTCGGTTTTACACGTGCCTTGATCATGAATGGATGAAGAATAAATTAGAAGTGACCGGCGATGTGCGTAAGTAAACCCGTATGCTGCTCCCATATCATATTGAAACTTTATTACCCAATTAAATAGCAATTAAATGTCGATAGAAATTAACAGAACGCGGATTTTCGATGACTCATTAAAAAAAAAAGAAGCTTGTTGAGGGAAGATCAAATTGGACTCCGTATGGTTGCATAGATGTTGACATATCAAGATTCAGATCCAAGAGTTTAACCAGAAAAATGCAATCCATATTCGCGTATGGGAAATAATTGCATAAACAATAACTGTTGAAAGCTTGAACTTTTACTTTCAACTACTAGTAAAATTAACAACGTAGAAAGATTTGTAACAGTTAAGTAAAGCAGAAGAAACTAATCCCTGAACTAGATAATAACGATAATCATAATAATAATAATAATAATAATAATCATCATACTAATCATAATAATATTAACAATCATAATAGTAATCATAATCATAATAATCATTATAATAAGCATAATAATCACGATAATAATAATCATGATAATCATAATAATAATCATCATAATCATCATATTAATCACTGAACTAGATACTTATGATAATAATAATAATCATAATCATCATAATCATCATAATAATCATGAATAATAATAATCATGTATAATAATAATCATGTATAATAATAATCATAATTATAAAAATAACAATAATCATACTCATAATAGTCATAATATTCATAATGATGATAATCATAATCATAATCATGACAATCATAATCATGATGATAATCCTGATGATAATGATAGTGATAATCATAATGATAATCATAATCATAATCTTAATCATAACGATCATCATGATGATAATCATAATCATTATCATCATTATAATCATAATCATAATTATGATGATGATCATCATCATCATCATGAACATGATCATAATGATTATCATAATCATAATCATCATCATCATCATTATAATCATAAATTTAATCATAATAATAATCATCATAATTATAATCATAATCTTCATCATAATCATCATCATAATGATCATAATCATTATCATCATCATAATCATCATTATCATCATCATAACCATCATACTCATCATTATCATCATCATAATTATTATCATAGTTATCATAATCTTCTCCTCCATTTACTGCTATCTTTCGTTTCAAATGAACAATCAATTCCAAACTCTAATTAGAATAAACTGTTACATTAACAGCAGAACAAAATTAACACTTATTCTCAAAAACAATATAAGAAACAAACAGCATTAATGGAAAGAAATTCTACGGGATTCATTAATTGCTTTGTTAAGTATGTAATATTCTACATGTAAACAATATTTGAGCTTGTAGTAAAATGCAATATCATCTAGCAGCTTATCATTTAATTTAATACTTTGCATGTAAAAGATAACAGTTGATCGAATGTTTAGCTTCGTCGATATGACAACCTTAAGACTCTAACCAGAAGGTTTTAACAAAATCACATTCCCAAAACAAATGTTCTAGTGTTTCATTTTCTTTCTGACAAAATGTACATAGCGAGCTATCCTTTACATTGATCTTGAATAAAAACAAGTTGGAACTAAGTATTCTATGCAAGAAACGGAACTGAAAGTAATGTATTTTAGTATCTCGTACAGCCAGATAAGGCAACGTAAAAATAACTTCCCAGTCTTGCGTCTTGCTATCGATTTCATGCCATTTCTGGATTGTTGTTGGTTTTTGTGATTTTTCTCAATTAGATTCTTGTAGATATACTTTGTGACTCTGGGTGACGTAATAGCTTTAACAAGGTGTTGCTCATTACCATTTGTGTTGTGAGCGTGATTTACACTTTCTTTCCAAGGGCTTGGAATCGCCGACAAATTCCGAAGTAAAAAGTAAAAGGCCGAAATGATTTAGATCGAACTTATACAAAAACCATCATAACCAATAACATTTCCAATGTTGTTGAAAAAGCCACGCACTCGGAAAGCACTTTTTTGTTTGAGAATATTTGGAAAAAGGAGCTTATTATCATTTTTGATGAAGGAATTATTCAAAACAACTGGTTAACGTATGTATCTGTAGTTAAAATCCGACATCACGAAACAATTATTTGAGATATTACTGTCATTTTAATAAAAGTTGCATTTAAATAAAAATCCTTTTCCATACCTCTTACGTCCTTCGTGAAATAAAAGTTTCCATAAACCTTCATTTTCATCAAGAACAGTTTAACCAACTTACACTTTAAACTTGTTCCAAAAGACCTCATGTCAATCATATTCAGGCCTCTTTATCTTTAACCAAAACGTTTCTATTCACTTTGTCGGGTTTACTACACCAAATGAAATCAAAAAGAAGACTTTCAACTTTAAAAATTTTTGATTATTATGATAATTATTATGATGATGATGATTATTTTTTATGATGATTATAATGATTATGATGACGATTACTATGATCATGATTATGATGATTATTATGACGATTATGATTATTATGATTATTATATTAATTTGTTATAAAAAGCTGCATTTAAATCAAAAATCCTTTTCCATACCTTTTATGTCCTTCGTCAAATAAAACTTACCATAAATCTTCATTTTCATGAAGACCCTACGTCAATCATATTCAGGCCTCCTTTTCATTTATCTTTAACCAAAACGTTTCTCTTCACTTTGCCTGGTTAACTACACCAAATGAAACCAAAAAGAAGACCATCAACTTCTTTAAAAAATTGTGTACTCGGATTTGGTAAAACGATAAATAAATAGACAAGTTGTGAAATAAGGAACGTTTTAATGAGAACAATTTTCCCGATGGGCGTAAGATCTCTGGAAGACCAGAGGTTAATAATACATTTAATACGAAACAGTTTTGGAACATAGTTCAACTTATAGAAGTCTTCTTGGTGATGAGTAAAACAAATATCTAAATAATTGACAGGTTCGTCGCTGATAACAAACTTTAAATTGCGAAAATAACGTGGTGGGGTCGAGGACAAAGGTCCAAGGGGAAAAAGGCAAGATTTTTCCAAGTTTACTTTAAAACCGGAAACTCTACAAAACTCAAGTATTTTCAATGTTCCGAAATATCCTTCATTGAGCCATTAGTCTTTACCACCGTGTCATCAAAATGGGTCGAAATTTTTGAAACAGATTTTGCAGTAACGTACCATGAATGTTAAGACTTGACTTAATAAGAGCAGTAAAGATCTCAGAGCAAGTGATGAATAGATAAGGGTTAAGAGGGCACCCTTTACGGACACCCCTGGAGACTCTGAAATACTCGGAAAGAAAGCCATTATATTTTTATTTTTATGTTATTTTTAGGTTTACAGTCTTTTTAGGTCTTACAGTCTCACACAACTTTACAACTTAACCAAAGTGTACACAATTCAATCAATCTCTCCTGGGGCACCACAGTGCACCACAACCACGTGTCCCCCTGGGGACTTCCCATAGGGTGCAGCCACAAACCGGTTCACGCAACTATATTTACAAGTTACCTCGCAAGTCCCCATTTATGGAGATAAAGCGCCTTGCCCAAAGACGCAACGCAATGTTCTGACCAAGTCCACTGCCATAACCACTTGACCCTCATATTATTAACAATACAACATTATACATTACTGTAAAGAGTTCTGACCCACCATCTGAAGTCATTACCAAAGTGTCACTAAATATGTAGTATTGAGATTTACAAAGGACCGTTAGATAAGTCAAGCGAAGTATATTTAACTAAATAAAGAGATTTATATAGATGTGGTGCTATGTGGAGGGATTCATGTGGCCAGGGAGGGGGTGAGGTATTAGGAGAGAGGTTGGCAACCTGGTAGTAGATATGATTGAGGGCAGGTGAATAAACTCGTTTTTAAAGTTTGAATGAGAAATTTAAATTCAAAGCAATTCGTTTCTTATTTTTTGTGTATTGTTTATACAAATTTTAATTTATGCACATACTAATTAGCCTTTTATTAGACCCTTGTTCCAGTTACAGCGACAACTGAGGTGCAAAATATGATATGGATTCCAGCCTCTACGTATCACTCCAGAAAGCCCTTGACCAGCATGGAGACCATGATCTGACATAAACCCTAAATTTGGTAGCCTGTAAAATATTAGAATTTATTCGCGAGAAGAACAGCTCGACCCGTTATATCAGCTGTAAAAAAAAATATACCAGAGCTACGCTAGGTTTTGTTGTTTTTAGTAATACATTGATCTATGTTTCAATCACGTTCGTAATTCTAGCAGAAAATGACATCTATTGTTTCAAGAGTGATAGACGTAACGATGGAAACTGAAATTGCTGCGTTAAGTAAATGTAATGGTTCTATTTAGCCTACTTGCCAAAATCTGTATAATATTTCGCCCGCGTGTTAACGTTTACATCATATCAAATGATTTAATTAGGTCAACTCAAGTATTTGCTTAGGAAAAAACTGTAACGTTTTCTTTTCTCTCCTCAACGCTTGTAATCAAAAGCGTTACATATGGCAATCCAGTATAAGACGTGCACAAAATATCTAATCTTGTTTCTCTTGAAAGTGTCTGAAAACCTACACGTTTGGCTGAATTAATTAAGATTAAGATCTCGCTCAATTATCTTGCAGCTGTGAAGTTGACCCGTAAGCCTGCTTCTAAGTTGGTGACCTTCATCAGCAAAATTTGTGAGTGGAAGCAGGATGTTTTCCTCACAAAAATTTCAGAGACTAGAAACTCTGACTTACAGATATTAGAATTAAGAGGATTGTCTATTTGTATCATTGTTAGTTAACTTTACATTTACATAGATAAAAATGGTTATAAGGAGATTTGTTCCTGAATCAGACACATTCTTTACTGATATATTGTGTCAAAACTGCTGAGTTATAGAAACTTTGGTAATTATACCAATAAGGAATTAATAATATACAGAAAAAGATGATTTACGGTAATAAACGAAATGTATACGTGGCTATTTTGGGTCATCAAATGATAAAAATTGTGGCATTTTCTTCACAAAATATCTTTGAAATAAATATTATATACACTGGCGATGACTCCTGACCTTGGCTCTTGCTTTAAAGCAGACGTTGAAATCCTCATCAATTGCCTCGCGAAACTACTGATTGCACATATTCTCTTTAAAATGTGTGCAATATGAATAGTATTCGTGGTGAAATGTTAAGGTATTAAACTTACTCATTCTTCCATTAACCTCGATTAGATGATGAAGACCGGTAGGGTGGGGGGGGGTGTTTTGGTATAAGTCCTTTAAGCACAAAATTGCATTATACAAGCCATATGTGTACATATATACTGCTGAACATGTGTTGCCCTTTATGCCATTGTAAAGAAATTAAACATATATCATGTTGTTACTTGTCATATCTTACGATAATCTTCATATATCTCATGAAGTATAATATGCAGTATGCAGCCCCTATGACAATTCCATTGTTTCCTTTTACGACCTAATATAACCATCACAGGGACATTTGTAGTTCAGCAGAGAGTCAAGAGTCTTGGGAACTGGATAGATGTGCCCGCTACTTAAACTGACAAAGTGGAAGAATCACAGAACTTTAGCACATAGAGGCTACTTCCGACTTGTCGCTTGCAGCAATTTGAAGACCAAGAGCTCATCCAAGAGCGTCAACCTACCCTGCTATTGTGCTTAACTTTATGCAATGAAATGCCCAATCCACTTTCCAGATCTTATATAAATAAATAAATTAATAAATAAATAAATACACACAGTATTGTCTATGGGTATATATATGCGGAACGGAAAGCGAAAAGGAACATGTAACATGTTTTATGGAGAAAAAACAGTTTGTTGCTGCTCGATCTGTAGGCCTACTGCTGTGACGTCATGACACTTAACCGTGCCTATCTGCGGAAGTATACTACACGATAAACGACGTTTCAAGGTGCCAAGAAATTGAAATGAGGCCTTACACTGCTCAAATATACAACTCATATACAAACTTCACAAGTAACAGCACATGAACCCCTCCAAAACCGCGTGCCGCCCTCTGAAAAAAAGTTAACTTTCCGTCGCTTGCAAGTGAAGTTTTCTTCTTGTCGCTACAAAATGCAGACAGTAATGAAACGTGATACCTTGTTTTCTTTTATCTGGACCTGAGATCAGGGAGTTCCATAACAACTCCCTGCTGAGATTTCCATTGCGCTATATACACTGTGTTGTGGGTATTGACCGTAGCTGCATGTATTGACTGTACACTAGTGTCTAATTACCGACAAGCAAGCTGTGTGTGTATTTTTTGGAATCGATGGTGGTGTCTAACACTTTTGTTCCACCTCATTCGAAACTAGGTCAGATTACCTGCATCAGACGTTCCTTTGTGCGCGAGTCTTCACTCCCTTTAAATGATTGGTGGCCCTCCATAAATTGTGGGTGCACCTCCAATTCGGAGTACCTGTCCCCAGGGCCCAGGGGCCCAAAGATTTATTTAAAGCCGCCTCCCCTACATTTCGGTGTTATCAAAATTAGCATGGATAACGATATAGACGGTTAGGCATTGTGCCCTATGTTTCTAGTTAAGGGCCTATAGATTGTACGTTTGAGAACATACTAGGAATGTTTACACACATTAAGAACAACTGTGTAATACGCGGCTAAATACCCGTGAGTTGTAATTCATTTCATCTAGTATATTTCCCCCACACAATTCGAGCTAATCTGATGCAGCAAGTGTTTCTATATGTGAATATGAAGATACATTGACGATTCGCGAGTCTTTATGTTGGATATAACAAGATGGCGTAAGTGACCTTCAAATCGCAGCAGTTGTCAAATTTCCGCGGGAAGAATTCATTACGCAGTATAGCCTTCTTGGCTAAAGGTGCATGTTTTTTGTTTGTGTCCTTTATTTGTTTAATTTTTAAGTCCTGACTATACTTGATTCAATATCTGCTTATTTTAGAATTCCCTTCTTTACGCAACATTTTGCGATGTAAAAGGAGGTCTAGCTTCGCATGTCAGCCAACTTCAACGTATTTCTTTGAACGTACGATACCAACTAATTTAATAGCGTATTTATATGGTAGACTTCAGCTGGAGAAGCCTACATTGCTCTCATTAACAAACATATGCTGTCAAAAATAAATAATTATTCTTTATTACAGCCAATTTAACTAAAGTGTATTGCACTGTCTTCCTCACATGCAACGGAATTTAGAAAGATAATGAAACCTGAAGACAACCATTACGTATGTCCACTACCTTCGGTAACCATAATCTCCCATCCACCTGGCATATTAATAAGCTTTCGGCCCCATACAGGGGCCATTTATATGAAACTAATGGAAATGTGGCAGACGAAACTCACACGAAACCTTTTTCTGTAGTCTATGTAGTAAAATGGACCGTGTGAATAACATCGAAACCCCCACGAGATAAGAGATCCTCCCGGTAAGCCATGTTAATGGACGTTGTGGCACCTGTGTCACATTAAAGGGATGTGATAAGATATACCATGACAGTTTGATTTGATAGTGTATACTGTGACTGTGTGCCTATGTATAATCATAAATGTTAGTTACGATAGTGGCTAAGAACATATAGTGTGCCAATATATAACCATAGCAGTTAGTTATGATAGTGGATAGAGTATGGAGTGCGTACAACCATGACAGTGTATACTGTGACTGCGTGTGTCTATATATAACCATAACTGTTAGTAACGATAGTGACTAAGAACATATAGTGTACCTATAACCATAGCAGTTAGTTATGATAGTGGATAGAGTATGGTGTGCGTACAACCACTGGCGGATCCAAGGGGGGGCCAAGGAGGGCCATGGCCCCCCCCCCCCCAAAGGTGAGCCAAAAAGTGTTTCCGAACATCCGCTAAATCATATGATTGGAAATTAAAAAAATCTAGAGGAATAGCAGTGGTAGACTAGTCTAAACCTTTTCGTTTTCTGGTTTAAAATTAAATGCAGAGCTCCCAACTGACCCGCAATTCGCGGGAATTAGACCCGCATTCTAACACCCAAACCCGCTGACCCTCACAAGCGTCCAAAAAAACCGCATTGTAATTGTCAAGTATACATAAAAAAATTTGCATCAAATTTTGACTTAGCAACCATCATTTCTTTAGCATTTAGCATAATAGAGT